>CAEGAE010062788.1:0-26121 GCA_903067095.1 Girardinus metallicus | reverse complement strand
TATATATATATAAGTTATTCATGTTTATCTGCACAACTAACACAACCCAATATTTTAATAAAACACAGAAGTCTGATTTTCATAGAAAATGGATCCATAAATGATCATAGATCTGAAACCAACTTTTGCAGGTTTTCCTTGTTTAAGCAAACAAACCAAAATCAAAACAAAATCTCAGATTTCATTGTTTTTTCTATTATCTTTGGATTTTTTGTGTTTATTTTTAGAGTTTTTGAAGAATGAGCAAATGGGTTGCTCATTCTCAAAAACATTTGCTTTATTTCCTGGAGTTTACTCTATAAAATAGTGCATCAAAGTCTGAATGTTTGTGTTTCTGTTTGCTATGAAATGTATTTAAATGAGTTCTTTGCGTTGTATCTTCCATATTCAGGGGACTTTAATTTTTTTATCTTTTTTGAAAAGCAGTGAAAATTTGTTTTACTGGATCGACCGCCAGCATTGAACTGGAAAATGAGGTTTGTATTATTTTTGTATTTTGTTTGAGGGCCACATAAAATTACTTGAAGGGCCACAAATGGGCCCAGAGCCACACTTTGGACACCCTTGTGTTAGAGCCTTGGAGTTTCACCTTCCAGCAGGAGAACCACACTAAACATATTCATGTGTTAAAATAGCCTAGTCAAGGTCCAGAAACAAATATAACAGAAAATCTGGAGTTCATAGATGAGCTTTATTCAGCCTGACTCATCTTGCTTCGTTTAAAATTTTATTTGTAAAAATAAAAAACAAAAATTCTATTCAGATTCTCTTTGACAATCATCTCTATTTTGTGGAGGTTTGTAGTTGTAGCGTGACAAAATATGAAAAAGTTAAAAGGGTATGAAAATTTTACAAAAGTACTGACAGACTGATCTAATATTCTTCAGATCAGGCAGAAAAAAAAACCCCATAAAACTTTAAATCCTCATTTTTAAAGCTGCAAGGCAACAAAGTCCGTCAGCAGAACAGACATAAATGTTAGAGGGATTTTATTTGGTAAATCTAAGGTCTTTAGCCACAAGAAGCCATTTAACACGCCCTCTTCAATGCTTTGAAATGATAATTGCTTCATTCCATGTTGCACTGCTGTTTCTCAGAGAGATGCAGAGGAAGATCTGTGCATTTGCACCCGGGCTGCGGGTCTTACCATATCTGTCCCTCTGCAGGAAAATTAGATGACGAGCTGCATCATCAATCTCTGCCTTGTACTCCGGTTCCATCTTTTATCATTTGCTCCCCATGCAGGGCTATATGTGATGTTGCTCACTCATTACTGACTCCTCGCACTAACACAGTCACAAGAGAACCCCCCCCACCCCCTCCCGCCAACCTCTTTAAAGTAAAAACACAGAGAGAAACAGAAGTTTCCACTAAGGCTTGTCGCATTTTCCATTTTTTGCATGAGCGTCTTTGTTAAAAGTCTGAAAGGAAACCTAATGACGAGAGTCGGGCAAATGAGCTCAGAACAAAAAGGAGGAGATAAAACACATTTTTATAATATTTCATAAAGAAAACGAACTTCTTGACTAAAGCTTCTGTTGCTGGAACTGCAAAGTCCTCACCGACAACACAAAGAGGCAACATCCAGGTTTCTTTCCAGTAATTTTACTTGAAAGTTGCCAAAAGGCATCAGTGCAATATTTCATGTGTGGCATGTGTTGACAAAGGCCTGAGACACAGCTCACACTTCTCATTACAAAGATAAGCTTGTGCTTTCCTCCAGGCTGGCCATGTCTGGCTCAGCAGCACAGGACAGAACATTCATCACTAAAGTCCGACGGGTTCAGCCGACCAGCCGGGGAAACGGAGACAAAAAAGGGGGAAGCACAATGAAATCATCGGTTACTTTCTCAGGCTCACCTGTTCAACTGCTTGTTGACACAAATAGCCATGGCAACAAGTTAATGCATTTATTCATTTAGACATATAGTGAAGGTAACTTGCTGATGTTTTAAATCAGTGGAGCCCAAAGTGGGTCCTCGAGGGCCGACATCCTGCATGTTTTAGTTCTCCCTGGTTTAATACACCTGGATCCAATGATGGCTCGTTAGAAGGCCTAAGAAGAACACTGACATGCTGAGAAGGTTGTTCTACCGCCAGTAAGAGAACTAAAACATGCAGGATGCCGGCCCTCCAGGACAGACTTTGGGTATTCCTGTTTTAAATGAAAGGAAGAGAATTTAAGTAACTTGATTGGTGTTCAAGCATCTCAGAACCAACTGATCTCCTGAGGTTTTCCCTCACACATACTACTGTCTTTAGTCCTAAAGAGGAACGGACTTTAGTTTCTAGCTTCAGTTATGACCGTTAGAAACTACTGAACATTCAGAGACACATAAAGACGGTTGCAAAGTCAGCCTTCTATTACCTGAAGAACATTTCTAGGGTTAAAAAACTAATGTCCCAGCAAGATCTAGAGAAACTCATCCATGCATTTGTCTTTAGTTGCATTGATTTAGGGCTGTTGTAAACAAATATTTTGGTAATCGAGTAATCTTCCATATTCAGGGGACTTTAATTTTTTATCATTTTTGAAAAGCAGTGAAAATTTGTTTTACTGGATCGACCGCCAGCATTGAACTGGAAAAAGAGGTTTGTATTATTTTTGTATTTTGTTTGAGGGCCACATAAAATTACTTAAAGGGCCACATTCTTATGATTAATCGAGTAATCGAATAAAAGAAAAATTATAAAATAAAATGTTGGTAAATCTGGCATAACACTGGTGTTACTATCGGATATCAATATCAGTCCAATTTTTCATCATTGATTACTGCAACAGTGTTTGCCTACAGAGTCGATCCTAATCCTGAACACTGCTGCTCGTGGTTTTTTCTTCACTAGAACCAGGAGGGTAGAAAACGAAACATCACCTCAGTTCTACAGTCCTTCCAATGTCTCCCTGGAGCTCAGGAAATGGACTTTATGAAACTGTGATTTATGAATCACTGAACAGCTTAGCACCACAAAACATTAAAGATCAACCTTCCAGGCCTCTCAGGTCTTCTGCATCCAAAGAACCAGAACCAAACACGGAGAAGCAGAATTCAGCTTCTATGCTTCTCTAATCTGGAACAAACTTCCAGAAAACTGCAAAACTGCTGAAAAACTGATTTTCTTTAAATGAAGGCTAAAAATACACCAGTTTAGAACTGCCTTTGATTCATAATAACTTTGATTAATTCTAGTATCCATTTCAATATCTGATCATGATTTTTGATGATTTTGATTGTGGCCTTTGAGAAAATGTGATATTTGTTGCTTGTTTGATGTTTTAGGTTCTCAGCATGTAAAACCCTTTGAATTAACTTGTTGTACTATGAAAAAATCTTGACTGGACTTGACTCACTACAATCTGTCAGGTCTCCAGAGACAAAAAGAAAACTTTCAGCGGGTCAAAGCTGTGTGGACGCAAACGCCTTGTTGATACCAGAGTTCAGACTGTACTGTCTGTAAAGTCTGAAGACTGTAGACTGTCTGTACAGTCTTCAGACTTTACAGGCAGTACTAGTTACAACCAAAGCACTTGAACTACCATCTCTGCATACAAGGTACGCTTGAACCAGACAACCTCATCAGCCGTCAGACAGGAACAGGAAATGAAGCTATAATTCACACAGGCTCCCCAAAATTGGACCATAAAAGATTGGAAAAACTTCTGGTCTGATGAATGTGACGCTGGTGGCAGGATGGTGTGTGGGATATTTTTCTACGTTTTCTCTGTGTTCCTTCGTACAAACTGAGCATCATTTAAATCCCACGCTGTCCCTTTAGCTCCCACAGTGGGCCCATCTGATGGCTACTTCCAGCAGGATAATGCACATTCCCCCAAACCTTAAAACATCTTGAGCTGGTTTATAGAACATAAATCTGATCTTTAATGACCTCCTCAGTCACCTGAACTCAGAGCCTTAACGCCCCTGTGGGATGAGGAGGAACGGCAGACTGTCATGAATGTTCAGGAGACAGATCTGCAGGTACTGAGTGATGCTGCTATGCAAACATGGACCAGAATATTTAAGATTTAAAAAACCCAACTTAATAAGGTGCACCTAATAAAGTGACTAGTGTGTGTATATGGAGATCGCATATAGGGAAGACTGGGTTTTATGTCTCAACTCGCATAAACAGAAAAGAGAGCTTGGCTTTCACCACCTGTCCTCAAAGACAACAGCAATAAAAGACATTTCGCTTAAATTACCAGATGGTGTTTGGGCTCTTTTCCCTTAGCTTTACCTCACTTTATTAAGCACATCTGATCCCACTGCAGACAGGGAAAGTATCCCAGTGTGAGAACCCAGTTCTCTCTTAACTGGGCTTCAGATTTGATGACAAGGTAACATCTGAGAGAGCAGGTCCCCCGGGACCTGTCACAGCACTGATGTGAAGCTAAACCCAATATTCATCACCAGAGTTCAGGACGGAGCTGATGGCTCAAAAAAAGCGGTCTACCCGCAGTCTGCTTCATTCACATATACTTTAACCAAACTGAGACCTATAGCTCTGTGGGCAGACCAGAGTTTTTCAGTTTGCATCCGAGTTTACGCATTCCAACCTTTCTAGGCACACGAACTGGAGTTCAATTAAAGCGGACTAAGCAGGGCAGGTGTGAACGCACCCTTAATCACAAATCAACATTTGTGTTTTAGCAAACACAATTGTTGCAAACAGACAAAGGTTTCCTCTGCCGTTTTGGGCAGATGGTGCCTCAGGCGCAACTTCTTATAGAAAACAGGAAGTAGTTAAAAGCATTACAGAATCAGATTCACACAAACTCAGAATAATCAACCTACTCTGCAGGTTGTTTGGTGCAGACATTACCATTCTGAACACAGCTGCTTGAAATAAAAAGCACAGCCCATCTGTGAAACACTGGATCCCAGATGGTGTATATGGGAGTGTGTATAAACACAACCAAGTACAAACTCTGGAATAACTGTATGCTGGCCTGCTCTGGGTCCACTGACGGGAAACCGTGATAAGCAAACATTTCCCTCCCAAAAAGATTACCTGAAAATTATTCTACTTTGATTAGTTTCACAACTTTAACCACTTGGAAACCAGCGATAAGTGACAGTTTACACACTCAGCTGTCAAGGAGAAGCGTTATCATTCACAGTCATATGCTCCAATATGCTCCCCAGTCAGAAATACGTTCTGGGATTTTCAGAGCCAGTCGAAACTTCATGTCAGGATTTGCCTCTGGCAGCTGAAAAAGTATGTGCCAAGAGATCCACCAAGAACCATGAATAGTAAAGATGAACTCACGCTCCTCACAAACAAGATGTTAATGAGCTAAAGAATATGTCAGTCAAGAGATTTACACTAATAGTTACACAAATTACACTTAAAATAAGACATGCTAATATCCTGAAGCTGTCTCTAGTTTAGGGAACAAATTAGACAAACTGCAACAATTATATTTGAGACAGACGACACAGGACGGCATCAGAATGCAAATATTTTTTCAATTATGTTAGAAAGGTGAGAAATAAGGATTTTATATGCTTCCTAGTCACATTAACCAGCCATTCTTTATTTTGGTTTGATTTTGTCTTTCTTAAATATTCAGTCATCTAGCCCAAAAAACAGACAAAAAACATAAATGACAGAAAATGCCATTTGTCTGAAAGGTGAAACCCACAGACTGAACTCTGCTGCTAAACACATAAATGCAGTTTACTTGCTGTGGCTCCATTTAAAGAGAGATAAACAGGCTTAACATTATAAGGTTTATTGCCAGGAAGCATCGCTACAATAAAAAATAATCAACCGAACACAACCTGCATTAGATTTTGTGAAAAGCTTATTATTTTTGCAGCTGTAGTAGTAATAATTGCTTTTCTTGTTTTTTAATAAAAGTGAATTCAGTCATTGTGTGCTTTTTTTTCATCCTTGTGTAAACAGAAGCACCATTTAACCAATATTTTTATTCAAGGTATCCTGCTGTGAAAATTTCATACCAGCTCAAGCCAAGAATATTACTTTCATTTCTGAACAATTATGTTTTTTTCTGTAACGGAGGATTGGTTATTTGTTTTGCTTTGACGCAAACAAATGTAGTTACACTGGGAAGATATCTGGTCATGCTTCAGCAAAACTGTAATGAGGCCTGTACTCTGTATTCTCGTAGAATAAATTAAAAGTGCAAGACTTCTCATCACAACCATTTGCTGTTTTCCAGCAGAAGAGGCTGCATAAATCATCCGATGGGGTAAAACATGGTGTTGACACCTATTCTTTGCAATAAAGGCCAGATTGTTTTAGTCACTCTGTTTAAACTGATTAAATTGGTTGTAGTCAAAGCAGAACATCCAGGCAAAAATACTCCCACTTCTTCCTGCTTTTGAGAATGAAAGTAAAACACGATTTTGCTTCACAGTTAAATCACAGAAGAATTGGAGTCTTATCTACTCGGCTCATCTGCTGAACACATTTTTAGGGTTAAATTAAGCAAACGATCTTATATGCATGATATTTTACCCATAAGTAGAAACTTTGAACCCCTCTGGAACATAACCCGTCTCCTTTCCGTCTTTTCCGTGATCATTACCAAATCACAGGGCACGCAGGCTTCAACTGCCAGCTTCTTTGGAAACGAAGACACTAACTACGTCTCCTTCTTGATCTCACTACACAGAGCTGGACAAAAGCTTTAAAATCCTGAAAGTCTAATAAATGATGTGGAGGCACACAGCTTCAGCGTCAGAGGTTACCAGCAGCACATCATGAAACATGAGTCTTATTTCCTTCAGTTGCTCTGGAGACCCGCGCTGGCTAGCCTCAGGCCAAGGCACAGGCAGGTAAACGTCTGTAATTGCTCTGGCAAAGTAACGCACGTCCAATGATTGAACGGTGTCCCGCCTTTACAGACGGGAACATACAGGGAGATATGGGAGGTAAGTACTCTGTCCTACTGAATATTGTCACACTCAGCCGTGTTACAATCACCATCTTTTGCATCTAGAGCCGGGGTCTGTAATGCGACTTTTAGATGCATCACTGCTCCATCACACCTGAATTAAACGGCTAAATTACCTCCTCAACACGTCATCAGGTTCTTCAGGATCCTGTCACTGAGCCATTTATCAGACCAGCTCACCTTCCTCCACGTTTGCTGCAGACTTTACAGGAGTCTTCAGAGCTTTGGGTGTTGTTCTAAAACCTAACCCTGCTGCTAACGTCTGCTGGGTTCCTTAGCCTCCATGACGCTTGTTGTTCTCTAATGAACCTCTGAGACCAGAAAAAGAAGAAGCGCATTTAGATTCAGATTAAATCAAATTAATTTTGACTTTATTTCCAAGTTAGGTGACTTTTGAAGGCATCAGTAATTCCACTAGATGAACCACAATACAGGTTCATCCTTCATGACTGGAGCTCTTTCTAAGGTAAATTAAAGGTTTTGACATCTTATTTCACTCATTCTTTCACCTCCAACTGTCCCCCCCACCCCCCTGCATATCGTAGCTCGCTCTCATTCTGACCAAATAAACCTTCTGCAGGGTTCGGCTGGGCGTGTTGGGCGACGAAGGCGCAATGAGGTCACAGCGTTCAAGACGGATGGCTGTAATCTGGTTTGTGGCCCAGCCATCTGCTGCAGTCAGCTGCTTGCTAACTGCAGGGCCGGCCTTTATTATACTACGCGCCTCTACACGACATTTAATCAGGAACCTTAACATCTCAGGGCTGTGGAGGGAAAAAAAGCAGGACCCACACATACCTGCAGGCACGACCGCTGGGCTGAGGAAGATGAACAAGAATTTCTCCATTAGGGGGAAAGAAAGGCGCCTCTAATGCTGGAATAAACAGGTGGAAATGTGAGAGAACGACCAGCTAAACGAAGGCTTTCAGAAGAACATCTCCCAGCTTTTTGGTGTGTTCTCCACGTGTTTGACAGCTTGTCACACATGGAGGATGGAAGTTCACACGAGGCGTCACTCATGACTTTCACATGGCCTATTTAAAAGATAAATTTTGTGTCTTGCAGGCTGATTTATGTTTAAAAGCTGCCAACAGCTGTATGTCTTCCAGACTTGTTAATAAATGCCTTGTGATTAGAGGATCAAATAGGAGAAGTGAATTAGAGATTCCTCTGATCACAGCCTGCAGCGGATGCCGAGAGCCTCACACAGCATACGTAATCTCACTTAAGATGAGGAAATTGAGGAGCGAAAAAGACAAAAAAAGCAATTTCTTGTTGCTGGATGTGATGTACACTGTTTGTCCTTCATCTGATCTCGACTTTCAGTTGGTCTGTAACTCGTGATCCAGCCCTAAACAATCCCCTTAACTTTGCAGGCGTGTTGTTTAGAAGCTAGTTGAAAATTCCCATAATTAGCTTTAATAGCTTCACTTCCTGATGACATTTGAAGACCAATAAAGGAAACAGATTTGCTCCCGATCCACATTATCGCAGCTTCACATCTCATTAGGTCTAAACTCACTGTAATTTTGCGAGATGGGACGAACATGAATCGTTAGGAGGGATTTACTGGAACATGTGTGGATCAGAGAGTTCTCCCAGAGCAACATCCAGTCCTTTATTAATGCAAACTCATTTCATTTCTCATTTGGAAAAAAAAAATCCTCAGCTCTGCTTCGCTATCTTTTTCTGACTTCACAGGTGACGGGAGCGCAAAGAGGCTCTCCATTTAAATTCCCCAGGAGGGATCATGATTTCTTCTTCTTCTTTTTTTCCTTCTCCATGAAAAGTTAAGCTAGAAATATTTTGCTGATAAGGCATCAAACATATTTACTCCTGGCATGGCATGCCTGTGAGACCTGATCCAAATCTAAGAACTGATGGGCTGCTAAATGAATTTCTTTATCTGCCTGAGAGTTTAAGTTTGAGCAATAACCTTTGAACAAAGACGGAAAATTAGCTGACGTCCCGAGGGTTGAAAGTAGGAGAGAAAAAACACACATCTATCAACAAACTGTCCTTGAAAACAAACAGAAGTGCTTGTCCTGCGAAAGACAAGTTGTCATCGCAGAGAAGAAACGCTTGTGGATAATATAGTCTGGTAATATCTGCAGCTTGAAATAACTCCATCTGTTGTCGCCCCAGACGTTCACCTGACTCCACCTGCTGCGGTCATGGGAAATGCGGCGGGCTAATTACACGGAGCCAACTGTTGCGGTTTGACCTTTGACTGCTGGGCTAACGCTAGCATGAAGACATTCAAGCTCCTGCTGCAGAAAATACTAAATATACAAGGAAAGGAGGGGGGAGGGCTCTGACCCCTGGAAGACAACTGGGAAACTCTTATTACTTTAAGACACTGACATGCCAAGGCTGACATTTTCATACATCAGCAGCTGAGAGTGGAGTGGAGTTATTTCCAATAGGCAACATATGATATGTTAGGCTGAAAAGTATTTTCATTATTTATATACGACAATGGCTCTAAAATTGTCAACACTCTGTTAAGAGTCCAGGTTTTGTGATATGAAAAAGAGAATACAATAAATCACTTTGAAACTTTTTCAATCTTCGGTTTATTCTATTCAGCTCAACTATAAAAGAGAAAAATAAGTCTATAGGAAAAGAGGGGAAAAAGTTGCAATAACCTCTCACTGCATACGTGTGCATTGCCTTTAATACCTTGTTGGATTCAGAGCTTTCAGTTTTCTTCAGTCAGGATCCCACAACCTGACTGATACTGGATCACAAAAACTCTTCTCATCTCTCAGATTGTGAGAAAACCTCTTATCCACAGTCAGATTCAGGACTCAGGGTGGTCCAAAACGTCAATGAATAAAAGAATGCTTGCATACTTTAAATAAAGTTAAATGTTTTGTAGATTATCAGAACTTTATCTGACATGAATCTGAGCTCATGAGGAGGTTCTAAATGAGGCCCAATCATCTGACCTCATTAAATAAATATGTAAAAAGCTTCTGATGAGGAAATGTAACTCAAAACATGATGCAGCCCCCACCGTGCTTCACTGTGGGTCTGACAATCATTTGGTGATGTTTAGGATTGTTGCTGTGCCAAACTGTTTGGAAATGTGGCTCAAATGTTTAAGCTTGCCAGATATATTCGCCATGCTTTGGAAGAAAGCCCAGCTAACCCGACTCTACAGGACAGAATCTTGGGTAAAAATTTTTGCTGTTCCTCCCTGATTAGTTTTAGGAATTTTTGCAGGTTTTGGAACATTTTGTCATCCAATCTTTCTTTCAGTTCTTGGTGACTGTCTTTATTATACACAAATGTGTTCATAAAAATGCTCTGGATTTTTTTTTACTCTACTCCTGACTGATTCCTTTGTACAGTGAAACTATTTGGATCTTTTGTAACTTTCCTGCTAGCTAAGACTTCAGACAAAAGATTGCTGTAGGACAGCTAAATTTTACTTCTGGTTATTTAGATTGAGTGTAGCTGATGGTGGGTTTGAACTGAAGAAGTGGAGTCAAAAAGATAGATTTAGATTAGATACATTTGTTTGTCCCACTAGACAATAGAGAAAAACAGGAAACGTCTTAAAGACTTGCACAACAAACTTGAATCAAGCCCAAGTCTCTCTGGCTGTTTAGGATAAACTTTAGCTACATCATGCCCTGCAGCCAGTGAACTGATCAGAACCGATTTGTTTCTGCTCTCCGCGCTCAGACCTGCTGCTGGCAGGGCGCGAGTCCAGCTGCAGGCTCACAGACAAAACTGAGGAATGAAGCTGCATCTTACTGCTTTCTGTAACTTCTAACTTCAGGTAAGCAGCTAAAATAACATCACCCATTTTAGCAGTCATTTACATGACTGATGACTTTTCTATCAAAATCAAAACTTTTTTTTTTAATTTTTTTAGAAAAGTAACACTTAGTGCTTTAATGGTGGCCGTATTAAAAGCTCCTGATGAACCACATCTCATTTGTGCAGAATCATTTTTATTTTCTGACAGCTAAAGCTGGAATGAATATAAATTGAAGCTGCTTATAATTTAGCGCCAGTAAAAATCAGAAGGGGAAAGAATTATATATGCATGAATAAACTGAACAAGTCGAGGTAAAACAAAGTATGCAAAACATGGTGGACAGCACACTAAAGCAGAGCAAACTTACCTTATCAGAGTACACAAAGAAGAGGATGAGGAGGATCAGCTCTGCCAGAAGAATTATCAGCAGTACGATGAAGAACTGTTGGACAAACGGAAAAAGTCTTTTTCAGCAGCTGCTCTGAAAAAATCAATGATTAAAGTTATGCTCTGACATTTTACAAACACATGTTGTCAAACAGAAGATGAAAACAGGTGGCATCCTGCAGCTTGAGATGAAAATATATTCCAATAATAAGAAACACAAGTGTCTGAAATTTAATTTTCTCACAGTAATTACAGACAGAAAATCAAGGTGAAAGGAAGTTAACCATAATAATGTCTGAAAGGTGTAATAATGTCAGAATTCATATACATACTTTCAATATTTTACATAACTTCCAGCTTGGAGGAAGACATAAAAAACACAAAGATGCATGGAAAAGCAAAACTAATTATTAAAAATGAGCCACAGAAGCTCTGAGTAATTCTGTCAGAATAAAAAGAAATGCTTTTCCGTCACAGGAAACATAATAAAGTTTCAGGAGTTTATGAAGTATGCATGAATCAAAACATCCTTAGCTGCACATATTCGAAAGAAAAAGAGTTTATGACCTAAGAGAACAATTGTGAAAAAAGCCTCCAGCAAGATCCGTTGTCAGGCAACACTGAGTTTCATTCTGAGCAGCAAATCGATGCAAAAGTTTTAGCAACAAATTCAAAGAACTTAAAATGTCAGGAAGGTTTAAATACAATAAAAACAGTGACATCAATAGGTACACATTGTGAAGAAGGACTATTTTGTTTTTACTGTCATGTTCATTTTTTATTTTTTATAAATCAGAGTAGGTGGTTTATTAATATCAGAATTTGAAATTGTTTTTTGCTTTTCCTATCTTTATTAAATTTAGCTCACATTTAAATCATTTTATTTCCATTCCTAAATAAATACATACTGAATCTATAGGTTTTATTTGGAGCTATTACCTTTTCTTCATATATAAACTGCAGTTCTGAAATGTTTCAGAGATACTCTTTATGAATAGAATACCAGAATTTAAGTATTTGGAGACCGTCTCCATGCCACCATGTTGCATCCCTCGCTTTGAGAGAACAGCAGCAGAAATCCCTCCCAGCGTGAAGAACATGAGTAAAGAAAAACTGTCTAGAAATTGTAGCTCAATCAATTGTAATATTCTGCAGAGCAGTCTTAGTGTATAAAAAACAGCTTGAACAAAAAGTCATGAATAAAAACTGCTTGACTTCTTTAAGTGCAGATATTACTTTTAAGAAGAGAAAAAATGGTGGATTGAAACCAACTTTGAAAAATGGTACCAAAATGGGCGGAGCCAAGATACAATGAAGGGCGTGTCCAAGAGTGTGGACGAACTTTGTTGCTATATTTAGTGGAATTTCAGATCCTCTAGCAACTTTAAAAAAAAAACTAACTAGTGAGGTTTTTTCTGTGCCGCTGAAGACTTATGGCGATCTGCAGCAAAGCTGCAACTCTGCTGTCGTAAGCTCCTCCCCCTGCCAGTCGTCCTTCCTGCAGCAAACCGCCTGCAGTCACAGCAGACACATTCGGTCCATGTTGCCAAAGAAATTCACACATTTGCAAAGCTGATAATGCCTTCAATAAATGACCATTACTTCAACTCCTGACTCACCACCAGTGTGTCTGAGTGACATGGTTTTATACAGAAACGTGGGGCTGAGCGGCGTAGTTGTTTGTGACCAACAGGAAAATTCAACTGCTTAAGCAACATTCAATCTAAAGCAGGCAGCACTAACAAGACTTTAGGCAAAACATTGCAGAACTTCACAAATTTACATGAAAATGTCAAAATTCACACAGGAACATAAAAACATCTCTTTGACTAACCTATTTAGACACATTATCAGCAATTAAAAATGGTTGAGTTGGGATTTAGTTCCACTTTAATATTAAACTCTTCTGAAGTCTTGCCTCTCAGTTGCTACCATGTATCTTCCTTGATGCTGCCTCAGCTCAATATTTACAACCTTTTCTGCACAGCATGGGAGGAAGCAAGCAAACCTAGATCCCTAAAAAACCTAATTAATTCAATGCTCATTGGGAAGGGGGGGTGAACCATTTCTTATTCCATGGCCCACATAAAACACTTTCAGCAGCCTTTTGTTGTTAGCATCTGCTTTGCAGGTTTTAGAACCAGCTTTGCTTTTCCAGCCAGCTACCGACTACCGACTGCTTTCTACATTTTACATCTCTTTAAAATATCTTTGTGTTTTCATGTGTACTTTTATTTTCTTAGTAAGAAGTTCCTGACATTGTAATAAGGAAGAATCTCAGAAAATACTGCAGAGGATGTCGGAGCTCTGAATGCGCTGTAATCCAAAGAGAGATGTTGTCAAGATAAACGCTCGGTTCTGTCCGCCCCCTGAGATCCAAACCTGAACTGATCTTTGAACGACATGACACCATCAGCCCCAATAACAACTCCCACAACCCCTCGGGTCCAAAAAAAAAAAAGAAGAAACAACCCTGACTCTCAGACAGCACTTCCATAAAAAAGCTCAGCATGGCTTGATATGCAAAGCCATCCCTCAGTGATCTGGCAGACGATGTTCCCTACCTGACATTTTGCCTAATAAGAAACATCAGGACTTTTAAATGTAATATTTTGCATTAAACCATTTTATTACTCACAGCCTCCAACCTGCCTCTTCGCTGCCTGCACTTTGCTCTCCTCCACTTCACAGTTGTCAGCCAGGTGAAGGAAGCCATGTCTAGCACCGAGGATTTGGAAGGGCTTTGGACTGATGCAAGAGCTTCAAGGGATTGAGTCGTTTGTGATGTTAAGTAGTCAGAGGCCTAACTTTACCTCTCATTTAAACTTTCTAGACAGGAAAGTTTTCTTTTTCTTTGCCAATCCACACAAACATCCTTCAACTGAACAAACTTCCATCATTAACTTGTGCTTCAGATACAACACTTATAAAATCATAGCCAAACAGAGCAAAGCCAAGCCAAACTAGGTTTTATAATGAATAATAGAACATTTTAATTATTTAACTCATTAATATTAAGTGCTTTTCAGAGTGCTATGCCCATATGGTACAATCAGTTGCTGACATACTTCACAAAGCGTCGACTTACTGTGCTGACTCGTTCAGTCATCATTATTCTGATTTAGTTGCCTTTTCTGAACCCAAAACAGTTTTAAATTGGACAACATGGCTCACCGCCCAGGGTACCATAGAATCAGGGGACGGCACAAGCCCTATTTGTGGACAAATAAAAGTTAGTTCAGTTTTTTCCCATAAAAAAATTGAACCCAGAATTATTCTTATCCCGTGGCAGATGTAGATTTCTTTTTCTATACGAGGCTGGTATGTTGCAAAATATGGCAAAATGATGTAAAAGGAGCAGTAATTAAAAATATTATAATTACACTTTTCTTTTTTTAAATCGCATGTCAAAAATTATTTACACCCTTCTCAATAACTGGTGGAAAAGACTATTGGCAGTAAAGCAATCCAACCCGTCCTTTTTTACTGACCGGCTTGTTGCATGTTTGCAGCGAACCTCACTGAAAAGCTAAAACCCGCAAATACTTCACACCTTCTCTAAAAATGTTAATCCCTGCTTATTTCAATAGTTTAAACACCAAATATGCATTAACATGCATCAATACACACAATGGAGACCATCTTAACACAACCACAGACGCCGAGACAAATCAAGTCTGGACTGAAAAATCTACAGTCTTTCTTACTTACACTTTTGGGTGTTCAGCCAATCAGCACCAAGGAAAATGAATGGCGCTCATGGATTGGCTGCTTTGAAAATGCCATCCAATAGCGTGTCAAGTAGCACTTTATCTGCGTATTTCAGCTTCCCGGGCTGCGTTTTCTTTTGAAAATTGTATTTATATTCCACAGGAAAATCTTCAAATACTGAACTGCGAATAGGTGGAGGGTCCACAGAGTTTTCCTTTGGAGATGAGCTCCAACTTTCAGAGGTTTGAAAGCCTCCTTGCCATGACCCTAATCTTCATTTTGCTCCACAGACTATATCAAATTCAAGTGAGGACCTTGGCTTTGTCACTGCAAGACATTAATAACACTCCTGGTCACAAGAGTGTTATATTAAAAGATTACTTTAAACGTGCAGTAAATCTGCCGCGGGTATGAATATTTTGGGGCTTGATGATATGTTGCTCTGTGTTAAAAAGGCAGAAGAATCAGCTGTAGTTCAAAAGCTGAACTGCCAAGACAAATAAAGTCTGAACTGAATAATTTAATGCAGAACAGAGTTTCTGCAAAGCTCAATTTGAGATTTATAAAACCTTTATTGCCGTTGTGTAAGAGCATTTTCCTTTGGCTAAAGATGAGATGTGCAAGTGAAGTACAGTTCTTATGCTGGTGGGAATTATTCCCCACTCATAAACAGCTTTGATTTGTGAAACTTATTTAGTAAAACCAAAAAATGGTGATTACTTCTTGAAAAAAAATTTGTTCAAAGTTATTTCTTGCTCCATTCTTGGAAACCCAACACTGAGCAGGCCACAGGTGAAAGGGCTCGCCCAGGAGCCCTGCCTGACAACAGGTCATCGCTTTCTGAAGAACACGGCTCGTTTGTCATTCACTGATTTCCTCAGTCTACTCACTTATCTTCAGTGGTTGTTTTATATTTCTGTCCTGCTTGGTTGGTGTAATCTTGTCTTTATTCTCTGCCATGTTCAGTGTGTCAGCCCGTTTCTGCAGAGATCCCTCCTGGCAGCCTCCAGTTTCTATAATAGATTATTTCCTTTTCTGCGCTCGCCCCACAGGAACCTCGCCTTCATTTGGGTTTCCAGTTTTAAACCAGCACATGACATGAGCTGTGACCAAAGGGAAGCAAACGACATGTAAGCGTGTTAATTTCAGAAAGAGTGAATCCCGCAGCTCAGTTCCAGGATTTCATTCTTCCACCGTACTGAGAATGAAAACAGACTAAACCTCCACTGGAATGTTTCTGCCTCTGTTGAGATCTCTAAATTAATCATAACACATTTAAATGGACAGAACTTTTATAGCGCTTTATCTGATCATTTTTGACTCAAAGCACTTTACACTAGTGTCATTCACCCATTCGCACTCACATATGCAGATCGGTAGGCAATTTGGGGTTAAGTGCCTTGCCCTAGGGCACATCGACATGGGGCAGGAGGAAGCTGGAATTGAACCTACAACCATACGATCACAAGACAACCACTCTTCCCACAGAGCCACAGTCGCCCATGACTTTAATGACTTCTACACATCCACATTAACTTTTTAAAATATAAAGTATTATTTCACAAATCAGGCATAACATTATGACCACCTAGCTAATAATGTTGCCCTGTACTTCATGTTTGCTCAGTGTAATCAACTCAGTTGTGTTAGGATCTGGGATTTAGAGGTCAAATCAACACCTTAGCTCACTGTTGATCTCCTGAACCAGTTTTGTTCTGTGGTAGGGATGGTTATCCTGCTAGAGTCGGCCAAAGTCATCAGGAAATATCTTTTCCATCAAGTAGTGGTCTGCAACGTCCTTATCGAGGGCAAAATAAAATCCACATGGATGGCAGGACCCAAAGTTCTCCATAAGATGCTCAAACCACCTCTCTGCCTGCTTTTGATGTGGAGAAGCAGCAGCTGTACCTGGAGTAGATTGTTGGATTGGCTCACTTTGGCAAGACGTTTTTCTCCACGTGCATCATGAACCGTTCACTGATTCGCCGTTATTCCTTGCTTGGACCAGTTTGACCACAGACTGGGAACTCACCACAAGACCTGCAGTTCTGGAGATACACTGATCCCAGCTGTCCAATTCATCCTTCATCAGTCTCAAATCCTGATTACTTCCCATTTTCAAATGACAAAATGTTCCGTTGCTGCCTAACAAATCCCAGCTGCCAACATGAGTTATGTTAAAGAGATAATACATTTTACTTCACATGTCAGGATTCATAATGGCATGTCTGATCTGGGTACATCCATGCATTAAACTGATTGAACTTGTACAGGAGTGCAGATCAGTTATTTCTCCATGTTCTGTAACTGACAGTATAAAGAGATCCGCCAAACAAATTAAAGTTGTCAGCAGGAAACTGAATTATGTGTCTATAGAAGCACATTTGCACTTATAATGAGTTGCTATCATTAGATTAGCACAAGAACTAATCTTGTCAGAACGTGCAGCCGGGTTGTTTGTGATTCATTTAAAAGATTAATTTTTGCTTGTTTGGCGTTTTAACCTGACCCTGATAAAAAGCATTGAGTCCAGTTTAAACACGGATCTATGAAGGTCCAACGGCCAAAAAACTGGCATTTCCCTTTTGTTAGGTTTTAATGAGAGCGCCTTTATCTGTTGGTGTCTTTCAACAGTAACATCCAAACTATTGTGAAAAAAAATTAAGAGTTGAATGCTGCAAATACAAAGACAAAAACAAGATATCCTGTGCATATATATTGATATTTTTCATAAATCCAGAGTTTTCTCTTGTAAATGAAGAAACAAAAATATTTTTCAAACTAATCCAGACTTTGTCACTATATTTACCATGATAATCACTAGTATTGTAACATAATATTCAAAATCTCTTACTCACACAAGGTATTTATTATTCATACCTACTTAAAACATGAATAAAACACAACTTCTTCATTGGTTTCCAAACTTTTTAACAGTTCTGATTAGTTTATTCAGCACATTTTTTAGGGGAAATCTTTAAGAGACACATGCACATTTATACTAAAACAAATATAAAGTTTGAACATACAGACATTGAACTTACGCTTAAAAGCAGGCACTTGTTCTCCTTAATGGCACCCAGGCAACCAAGAAAGCCCGTCACCATGACGATTGCGCCAACGGCAATGACCATGTTGGCAGCTGACAGAGACGGGAATGAAGGTGAGAAGGTGGCGAAGCTGCCCTGTGACACAGAGAGCCAGATGCCCACGCCGAGCAGCCCACAGCCACACAACTGCAAAGCAGAAGACAACAGATGTGAGGGTGAGAAACGGACAAGTTGGTGTCTTTTCAGGCACAATCTTAAAACATTTCCAGCTCTTCTCTGGATGCACTGATTATCACTGAAGACCTCCTCAAGCAACTACGGTTACCTTTGAATTGAAAGAAAAAAAACAAAACGTACAGCCCAAGTCTCCGGGTCCTTTCAGCTGCCAGGGACCCAAACAGCTACTAAACACAGCCAGGAAAACCAACTAGGATTATGTTAATTACAGCAGCAATAAGCCAATAACAGCTCTGGGAGAGATTAGGGCAAAAAAATTGGACTTGAGCCGCAAAGTTTTTGATTATGTGAGCAGATTACAATAAATCCAGAACAAACAGATATGTAATTAGTCCCAGATCCAAGGCGGACATCTTCCAGGCTTGGAAGCCACCTGCAGTGGATCTGAACTTTAACACGAAGAGGCAGCTCCCTAATCTCACCCCAGCAGACTCCTGCTGATGTGAGCGGCGTCCGCAAAGTGAACGTTATCGCAATATGGCGTGTTTAAGGAAGGCTTTGATTTGCGGATGTGTTGGTCTATTTTTTCAGAGGTAATGTCACACGGCTTTGGAAAATATAGAGAGTGAGAGAAAAGGGGGCAGTTGTAGGTGACATCCACCAAAAAGAACAAAGACAGACTGTCATTTTTTGTAGTTGGAAAAGATATAGGAATTGTATTCAATAAGCTCTAATTGATGTTCGCAAACATGAGTGGCTGGGATCATTGATTTTGCAGTTTGAAACAATTTCTGTACTGCTTGGTTCTATGACATCCTCAGTAAATATCAACTTTGATTTAAAACAGGTTTGAACAAAATTATTGCAAGACCAATTAGCTCCAGCACGGCTCTCCTCTCCATCAGGCGATGATGTGTAAAAGTAACTTTGAGCTTTAACTGCAAGAGTCAGGAAATGGTGAGAGATGCCTGAGGTCTAATGAGTCCTACAGGATACATACATGAGCCACGCATCGCCATCTCAAATGTCAGATGAGCTCAGTCTGACTGCCGCTGAACTTTGACCTTTGAGCTGTTCTGGTTTGACTTCGCACAGGCTGATGTGAAGACAAAGACCTGGTGCGTGGAGAGCAGGAAGATGATATGCCTGCCCTTGCAGAGAATAAGCAATGAATTAATTAAAAAGAAAAGGCGGAAAGAGCAGCGCAGAGTAATGCATCAAGACTGATAAGAGCTGTGCTTGAGTCCGCTAAAATTAACCAGCTGAGTGGGTTGTCCTGTAAAAAGCCTGCTCAGAATGTTTTCTATCAAGGTTGAAGGAAACGCAGGCTGCAAAAGATCCTTGATTTTCAGATTTGAGGTAACGACTCTAAACGGACAACAAGAGACTCAATCAAATTTCTGTATTTTGCCAAAATCGCTTGTGTCAGATTTAGACATATCCGAAACACATGAACATGTAAAAAAAATGTACTGTGTTAAAATTTAAGAAGTTCAAATTAAAGTCTCAGACCGAAAAAAACATGTGACAGTCCAACACAAAAAAAGAGAAAAGTGGAAAAAAATAACTGAGATCCAAATTCATCTCATCATTCAAGTCCAACCACGTAAAAAGGAACTGCAGCTGTTCTGTAACAACCTCAGAGGTTTGCTAGAGAACAATTTAAAAAAAAACAGCATCGTGCTGTGGGCTTGTCTTTAGTAGGAATAAGGAAGCTGCTTAGAGTTGATGGGAAGAGGGATGGAGATAAAACCAGGACAATCTGGGAGGAAAACCTGTTAGAGGGCCTGAGACCGGGCCAGAGGTTCAGTCAGCAGAGAACAACTCTGAACAGGTGATTTATAGATATGCACATCACAGTTTCTGACCTCTTTTTGTAAAACTAGAAGCTAAAAAAAGCATGTTTACTTTATGTTTTTGCGTTGATCTGTCATAAAACATTCAGGCCCAACAACAAAACCCAATAAAATATGCAGCTGTAACATCTGGAAAATTAGAACCTTTAAACACGGCAAGAGATGCAAATGGGAGCAAAACGCAAAGGACAGAGAGAAGAGGGCCGATGCTTTCTGTCCTTTAAATGCTGAATAATTCCAGTGAAGCTGAATTCATTGGGAGGCACCATTAGCCTTTAATTGCCAACTGATTAAAAACAAGGAGTCCAAAAGTTATTTGAAAACAGTGGAGAGAGGTCGTCCTTTTCGCTGAGCGTCAAATACACAGATTCACAGTTAACGCCGTCCTGAAGGCCAGGTAATATATAGTGTGAGAAGGGATTTAGGGAACCAGGGGACTAATAGAAAGTTTAGGAGGCCACATAGATAAAGTGGATTTACAGCTGGTGAGGGGGAGAGCCGAGAGGTTTAAGAGTCCTGCTGGGGAGGAATACAGTACCTTCTCTTAATTGTGTTTAATGCCCAGTGAAGGGAGCTTATCCGAGTGTGTCAGTCACCGCAGCGATGGTGAAACCGCCCAGCCCTCCTCAATCTGTCAGATCTGAGCCGGCATGAACACGCCTAATCCCCGCTTCTACAGTGGCCTCTAGGAAAGGCAAACGTTTCTGTGCCACGGGACAAACCGCCTCTAAACACAGACCTGCCACTTCTCTGACCTCAGGTACAAGAACGGGTTCTGAGCTGTGGCCTTCAGAACCCATCTGCAGGAAAACATCGAGGAGTGACGCAGAATCTCACTTTGTTTACAACACGAATAGTTATGAGTGTCTTTTCTGTCCAGATCTAATTAAACTGCATCTCAGTAAATCATATCATCATCGTCATCATCAGTAAGTTCATTTATTTCAGTGATTAAATTCAAAAGGTGAAACATTTATATAGACTCACTAGATACAACATTGTTTCTATAACTTATCTCTGCATTTATGACATTATTCTTGATTGAACAATTAATTGAACTCCAGCATACATTTATATGTGTGGTAGTGAATCTGTGAATCTTCTCCAAACTCTTCAATGTTCCTTGCTATTCTTTGATTTTGTCCTTGCTTCTTGTGAAACCTTTTTCCATTATGTTTTTTTCCTTCCACTGAACTTTCCATTTATACTTTCGTCAGTTTCAGTAATCCTCCTGGTGGAAGGTATAAGTGACTGTCGGCACGCCCAGCGTCCATCATACGGTGGCCATCATTGCGTTCCTCCATTAGAAATCTGTTGTTATTGGTTTTACCTATTATTGTTAAGCTGAATTTGATTTTTTATTAATTAAGATTAGCTCTTTGATGCAGCGATGCATCCATCACAGGCACTAATCGCCGGTAATCACTGCACCCTTCAGAGGAAGCTCATTTCAGCTGCTTTCATCCAGGATCTCATTCTCTGCAGACTTTTGATTTCACTGAGTGGTACCTGTGTTGCAGCTCTTTAAACTTGTTCTCATTTAGGTCACTAATAAGTACAGCTGTACCAGATTATTATTATCCTCCAAATTATTATCTGTGTGGTTCTGGATAAATCCTGTGAGCAGATGCACACAGCTGCTGTTGGTTATCCTCAAATCTCACTGTCATCTTCATACATTCCAGCTTCGTTGTAGTTCACTTAACTATCATATCATCATTAAGCAACCAAGTCTGACACATGACAGCCCTCCAGGTCCACAACTCTTTCAAATTTAATCCACGTTGTAGATGGATAAAGTCTCTTTGCAGCCTAGTTTTTCAAACGTCTCTCTTGGTTAGGAACTGGCAAACACTGTCAAAACCCATCAGCAGCTTTTGCCTTGATGCTTGGTTTTACGGCGCTCCCAAGCATACATGCAGCATGAGATGCTTTCCAACACCTCACACATCACTCTCAAGGTTGCTTTCATATTCGAGGCCTCAAGGTATAAATTGTACCGCTGCGATAAAGAATCAAAAAAATCTTTGCAGCAGGGAACACAAGTCTGACAGCACAAGCCCATTTAATTATACTTAATGTTTAATATTTTCTTTGCAAAATAATGGGAGAATAACAGTGTTGAGATAATGTTTGACCTACGCATGTGGTGAGCGATATTTTTAGAGCACTTTCTTGGCAAAAAGAGAATGAAGTCAACTGTCTAATAGCACAAAAAGAAAAGTGAGAAAACGCCGAGCAGATCGGAGTCAGCGTTAAGTTTTAGTTGGAGGAAACAGGAGGATATGAGATGAGACTGTTTCTGTGAATGGTTGGGGACATTTTAACAAGCTCAGGGGGAAATAATTGCTGTAGTACAACAGGAAGCAACAGTGACGGAGCTTTCTACAGAGAAAGGTGATGGAGGAGAGGTCAGCTGTGAGATGTGGAGGAGAGTAGAATATTAAAATCCAGAGTGAACAGAAAACACTGGAGACGAGTGTAAGAAGAGGAGTAAGCTCAGAGAGAAAGATGATGAAGAAAATAGGTTGTGACCCCTCTTCCAAGTGGTTGGCTCAGATGATTATCAGTTGCTGCGGTAACTGACTCGGTGACATGGAGCCAGCCGCTTTCAAACCTCTTCAATCTCCTCCATATCAACCAGATGTCAGAGTGAGACACTGAACGACATTTTACACACTGATCCCTCAGGGAGGTCATGACCTCTGGTGCTGCTTCTGTCGCATAGGGCCGTCTCCTGGAACTGGGCTCTTCATGAGAGCTCAGTGACCCAGAAGGATTCAGGTTCGGTTTACTTCAAATTTTGCTGTTAATGCCTTTTTCTATCTGTAGTGAGTATCACTTTATTAGGCACACCTGTCTGATTGCTCATTAACAAAATCAGACAATCAAAAGGAAGCAACCAAAGATGACGTGCAGAACATCAAACTGAGCATCGGGATGGGAAGGAAAGGGAACAAAGTGACCCCTGAACTCGGCATGGTCGTGCACTAGGATCTGAACCCACCCATCTCTGAAAAAGTCAGAAATATTCAGTGAGTGGTGTCAACAAGTTTGATCATTTCATCACTCTCCAGTAGGGGGCACACTTCCAGTAATGCATTAATAGCAGAGCTAATATTTCGCTTAGCGCTTCTGCTAATTTTGAAAACATTTAATGCACTTAGCTTCACCTAAAAGCTTTTTTCCAAATAAATGCTATAGGCTGTTTACTAGGCTTTCAGTCAAAAGAAGTTCTACATCTATGTTTAAGTTTTGATTATTGACTGTTAAGAAATCAAAGTAGTTAGATGTTAGCCAACAGCTAACTTTGTACTAGCGGTGCCCACCACTGCTCTTTTCAAATAATGCAATGTTCCACTAGGATAAACATTTATACATTTACAATTACTGAGTGTTACAATAACATCCTCAGGTCCACCTACATGTAACCACAGACAAAACTTAGCATCCAAAACTGAAAACATTCTATGACAGCAATGAGTTACTCTGAAACTGCTCTGAATTTACTAGAGGAGCAGCAAAAAGAACCCAACCAGCCTTAAACCCCCCAGATCCCACTCTGATTAAGCATCAGTGATGTGCTGGGTCCAGCCTGATTCACAGTAACGCCAGTCTATACGCTCTGTATAAAGATCTGCTGCCAACATCCTGGCGCCAGACAAAGCAGGAGATCCCCAGAAGTCCAGCAGCCCATATGGGTCAAAAAACCCTAATCCAGTTCAAGAGGGATCTATAACATCAGGGAAGTGAATTTTATTAATGTATCTGGTCTCTACGTTCACGTGTGCTGTTCCCTCTTTATCACACACCATACGAGCACATAAACTGAATCAAAACAGCACAATAAGCAGAAAGATTTGTAAAAACGGATAAAAAACCCCAGCAGAGTTGACCTCAGAGACACTGAATGGTCTCCGTTCCTTTCTTCTGCAACTCAAGAAATGTTGAGGTGCATAAAATCTGTTCTTTGCCACAATTGATTTGGCTCTGCAAGGAAGACAAGGAATATTAATTTAGCTACAAGCATGATTTAAAAAATTTTCCTTAGTGATTTCGCAACTCATACGCATGTAACAATGTAAGTGCTATTTTGGTTGCAAAAAGGCAACCAGAATAATGAAACAACAAAGCAAAACAAAGCAAGTGTAAACATCAAAAAGGTGCAAAAATGCCCCAAAGGAAAGACAGGCAATTTGTGTTTTCTGCACAGCAAAGGAAAATGGTCCATTCTGAAGCATGCTGGGAGAGAAAAAGGGAGTTCTTTAAGAGCTCATCTCCACCTCTGTGAGAATCGGTCAGAGTTTTCTTCATTTATTTATTAAGCTTTTCTGCAGATATGTGAATGCTTCTACTCTCTCCCTTCTCCAGGACT
Source organism: Girardinus metallicus (assembly GCA_903067095.1). Taxonomy (NCBI): domain Eukaryota; kingdom Metazoa; phylum Chordata; class Actinopteri; order Cyprinodontiformes; family Poeciliidae; genus Girardinus; species Girardinus metallicus. Next base: position 1,871 of record CAEGAE010062788.1, on the reverse strand, counting down.
GTCAGGCATGAACAAATAAAACAGAAACCTCAGAGAATGAAAAGTCATTTTTTAGATAATCTGTTTGAATTCATTTTTCATCTTACCTTGATAATCTTTTTTCCTCTTTTCAGGGCTTTCATCACGTATAATAAGTTATTTTGGCTTTAAATACAACACTGAACAGCTACTGAAGAGATGGACTGCTCTACATGCGGCGCATTAAAGCAATTATGTTAAAATAAGTGCTGCATAAGGCCTTTTGAAAATGCTTTTGACTCATGCAAGTACCGACACTTTATACTGAAAATCAGCTTAATTCCAACAAACAATCTATCATATTTTCCATAGAAACAAAAAGTTCCTAATAATTCCATCAGACATCGTTGTTTTCTGAATTTAAAAACATTCAGGGAAATATAAAATACTTTCCTTACTTTACTATGCTGGCTGTTAGGGCTGAAACGATTCCTCGAATGATTCGAGTACCTCAATTATTAAAATTCCTCGAGGAAAATTTACCTGCCTCGAAGCTTCGTTAATTTATGTTTTATTATTTAGCGCTCCGTGTTCCGGCAGGAACATTACTTGCGTTGCACAGAGCTCTCACTTCCTGAGTTGTTGACGAAAGCTAAGTGTTAGCGGCATAACGTCCCATCTTCAAGTTCGGCCCGTGGGATTTTATTAATTTATGATAAAGCCCGGGTTTTCATCGTTTTGGGGGATCAAAAAGCATCCTTAAAATGGCCGGCGTGATACCTGGAATTCGACAGCCGTTTTCCTCCGGGAGCTGCTGGTTGAACGCGAACGGCAGGAAAAGCGCTGCGGGATTATTTATACAGCTGAGCGGATAGACTGAACACGGCGGGCGGCTGAGTAGTTGATGGTCCGAAAGTGTAACTTTACGGACAAACCGCACAATTAATTTCAGATCCCGGTCTGAGCAAACGGAGCGCATCGTTCATGGCTGGTTGATGAGTTTCTGAGTGACAAGGTGCCGTAAATATCCAGTATTGCTCCCCTATGAGGGCCGATTAGGACAAAAACTATGTTTTGTCTCTCACACACTACTAAAAACTCATACACACACACAAAATATTTAAATTGCACATATATACTATTAAAATGTCTCACACATATGCAATTTTTCTCTCACACGCATACACAAAATACAAAAATTGCACATATACACTAATAAAATTTCACACATGCATACAATTCTTTTTCTCACACACATGCATAAAAGACTAAGATTGCACATATAAACTAATAAAATATAGACTCACCTTTTGTATATGACAGAGTTGTCACTGAAGAGGCGGGGCATCATTTGGAGATAGTTGATACCACAGTGACGTCAGCTTCAAGTTGGATACTGGAGCTACACGGTGTTTGCGGCGTTTAGCTTAAAGTAAATCCGATTTATGAACACTAATTTCGGCCAACCGTTCTCTACCGCTCCCTCCTCAAGCGCTCGGAGGTTCACTTAGGTCTGTACTCCAGCGTTAGAGCTGGAGTAAGCGGCCTTCTAAGGCCTTACCCCGACGTTAGCTCCGCTTCCTCCTCAAGCTCTCGGAGGTTCACTTAGGGCTTATTCCGGTTCTAAGGCCGGCTAAGTCCGGCTCTAACGCCGGTTCTAAGGCCGGCTAACTCCGGCTCTAACGCCGGTTCTAAGGCCGGCTAACTCCGGCTCTAACGCCGACTCCAACGCCGGCTAACTCCGGCTATAACGCCGACTCCAACGCCAGCTAACTCCGGCTATAACGCCGACTCCAACGCCAGCTAACTCCGGCTATAACGCCGACTCCAACGCCGGCTAACTCCGGCTATAACGCCGACTCCAACGCCGGCTAACTCCGGCTATAACGCCGACTCCAACGCCGGCTAACTCC
>CAEGAE010062784.1:0-47610 GCA_903067095.1 Girardinus metallicus | reverse complement strand
TTTCTTCAAGTTAACAAAGTGAGCTATTATTGTTACAGGTTAATTTTCTAAACTACAGAAAAGTAACTGTTAGAGAAGATCAAATGTGAAAAATTGGACTGATGTTGATATGCCATAGTAACACTGTTAGGTTAGATTTACCAATGTTTTATTTTAGCTCTTTTTTATCCGACTGCCCGATTAATCGTAAGAATAATCGATAGATTACTCGATTACTAAAATATTCGTTTACAACAGCCCTAATGTGATCTGATAAATATGTCAGATATGACCTTTAGCGCTTATTGCTGCTGTCTTTTGAAAACTATGCGGACAGATTTTTGTGTCAACAAGACAATAAGGTGCTTTGCTGTACTCAGTTATTCTGCCAACAACTGAATGAGTTGGTGTCACCTCTAGAGTTTCCTTCTGGCACCTTCCTGGAACAAGTGTGAACGACTGCCATCACAATACAGAAACATGAATATGATATAAACAGATTACTAACTGTAGAATGATGAAATTATAATAGGCACATCTCAAGTCACTATGTTCATTTGACTTATCACTTTCCATTTATGCATCATCTGCAATTATTGTTGAATATATGTTGGTGTTTTCTTGGTTTTTCTTTCCATAGAAGGTAATCCTGACATGATGCTTCTGTTTGGTTTCAGTTCTTTTCTAGAATGAACCACTGATGAAGTTATATTTTGCTTTAGTGAGTAAGTTTTTTTTCTTATATAGAATGTACTCTTTGCACAGTGCTTCTGTATTTAACCATGCTTCTTTTGCAGACAGAGACATTGATGGGCAACTGCTGAATTTCAAGAGAAAGTGTTCTCTTTTTTAACTGAATGTTCTCTTCCCTTTAGTGTTTCTGTGTTTAGCTTTTACCCTATTCTGGATAAAAACCTACATGGTTTATGACTGCCATTAAATTTGTTCTCCCCTTTTGAAAGCTTTTTATTCTCTTTTCTCCACTGAAAGTACTCTGGAAATAGTGCTCCTGTGTTTAATCCTTAAATCGTGTCACTTTTCTGGATTAGCTGTAAACTAAGCAGTTCTTTCCATTACCTTTGTGTTCTCTCTTTGGATTTTTATTGAAAATATTTACAACCCATAACTCATATTTTTTAAACTTGCTAGCATTATATGATCAACTGAACATGGTGGTATTGTAAATTGGATATAATTGGGTGGTACTAAGGAAATCATACTAAGGAAATTATGTTTCTTTTCAGGGAATCATCATTACAGAATGTATCAAAAATAAATCTCTTCCCTAGTACAAAACCATGAATATTCAACTACTTTTCAGGTCCAATCGCAGATTAGAAATCTTTTCAAAAAGATCTTTAGATTTTGTAAAATTTAAACATAATTTTAGAAGCAAGCAATCCAGCCTCTATCAGAAGAGAGAAGGTAAATCAGAAAGTTAGGATGGAGAAAACAAAAGGGCAAAACACAGTGGGGAATATGCTCCACAACCTGCAAAGGTGAATGCACCCATCACATTCTTGAAAGGGTAAAATAAATAAATAAACGACAGCACTACAGTCCAACAAGCAGATTCCTTTCCAGTTGGAACGTCACCTTAGTGCCACACTGCCCCAGATGAAGCACAAAAAGAAGAAAAGAGGAAGAGGAGGCTCACGCCACATCCTCATGTGTCCTCTCCTGTTCCCATCAACAGCTTAGCAACACACGCAAGCTGCTCACCTCAAGCCCGTGGCAAAGTGACTCAGACGAAGGGAACAGAAAAAATCGACCAAAACCGGCACAGATTGCTGAGCTGGTTTCTCAGCTCATGAAAACAAATGGCTGTTAGGTGCTTAAATGTATTATGGGAAACAATTTGTTTTAGATTATGCTAGATCTCCTTGAAGAAGAGTTATGAGGGGATACACTTTGTGTTGCTGCTGCATATGAACCACTCCCGTAGAAATGGGTTGTTTGTCAAAAAAAAAGAAAAAAAGGTAATGGTGAAATTGGTGCAATCTGTTGCTTGAGGCCCAATGGGTGACGAGGGGTTTTCTGGTATAAATTGCTCTCAGCTATACCTGTGTATACGGACACTAGCAGAGTGAGACATAAAACCCAAAAATGATTACAGAGTCTCTGCTACAGAATCTATGATGCTGTTGCAACTTCAACTGAGACTCATTCCTTTAGGCAATTTTTTGACGTAACCAGTCGACTTTGGGTCAAGAGACAGTTCTAAAACTGCAGCTACCTTCTGCAGTTGTGTTTGATGTAATATTTGCAACAAATCTATGTTTCATTTCATCTTTGATTTAACTTTACAAATCTGGCCTTACGTGGTTTAATGGAAACAGAAAAGTAGCTTTGGTCACATTAATATTTAGCACATTAGTATTTTCTTATAACCAAATTTAAATAAATTCAAGAACAGATGAGATACAAGGTAAAGAGATATTACCTTCACCGGTCATCAGATCCAAAAAGTGGTCTACACTCCAAAATTAGACAAAATGAAAACCTTTCTGCAAAGAAGAGGGAATCAAAAGTCTTCTCAGTGATGTGATATCTGCCATGGTGATGGCAGATATCACAAATGCAACATATAGCTTTTTTTTTTTTTAATAATTTAACAATAACACAGGAGGCAAAGCCTGATTAAAGGATTCACGCAAGAGATTAAAAAAAACATATAGGTATACGTTATCAGCCCCAACGTCAAACGTTAACATCAAAGCTTGCTCCGGTGGAGTTGTTCTCCCAATCTTCTATCTGCCACTAAATGTCCAAAATACTCTAATGCAACCTAATGTTTCTGTCTTTGAGAGTTCCACCTAGCCTCATGTAACAATTCAAGAACTGTGCCTTCAGGTAATTTTGTCAAACCTTGTGTAGAGACACACAGAATAAGGTAAAGCCATGTTTCAATCCCACTGCTGCCACTCTGAGGCTCTTCAATTCAAAACAGCATCAGCAAGCTCCTCCGTTTCTCAGCCTATCTGTAGCAAATTAGAAAAGAGTCCTCACTTCAAAAGAAATCTCAGAGCATTGAAACGAACTGACCTTTTCAGGGAAAATGCAAGTCAAATCAGAGCTCAGCAGAGAGAGACGCGGGAGTGTTTGCTCAGGGCAGTCCTCTCTTTTACCTCTTATCTGCCCGTTTGAGCTCAAACTGAAACAAATGGCAGGGAAAGAAAGGGCTTTGTTGCTGTAGCGACGAGTGACAGCTAGGTTTGTTTTACAGCTCTGCCAGTTAAAACAGATCTTAAGAAAAATCATAGTGGATCTGGGAGGAGAGAAAAAGACCTGGAACATCAGTCAAACCTCTGACATTTACCGTCAACGGAAAGCCATTTTCAAATCGCACACCAGAACCACGGGGCATAGTTCACGTTATGTAAAGTCCAAAAAGATTTGGTTTTCTGCTTGTTTTCTGCTTTTCAGAGAGTACAAGAAAACATTTCATCTTCATCAATCAGATTAAAACTTTTATTTGATTACTTTCATCTGCTAATCTATTGAGTGTGGTTACTCTTAAAATCTTTTGGTTGAATGTTTGTGTTCAAACTGCTTTTCTAAGGAAATTCCTCCACAAAGTTGTAAAAAATTACTATTACTATTGTGGACTACAAGCTTGACCACAACAGAAAACATGTTGTTAAACAAAACATAATTTACACCGAAAGAGGCTAAACAGCTCAACAGTTAGGGTGAAGAATCCCAGTATTCCTCCTATGTGATTTCAAACAGTAAAACACACATACATAAACAAATGCAGTTATGAAAAATCTTGGGTCTCCTTCCTTTGCATTTTCAGACTGGTACTCAGCATGATGGTCATCCAGGATATGTTAAAATAAAACATTGTCTCAGCTGCGATAAAATTTAGTTGTTAGCATGTCATGACAGTCAAGACTGGATATCCTTCCGATCTCTGGTAGCGACAGGTTAGAATATTGATCAATTTGTAGCTAAACATTTTTCTATTTTTAAAAGAACAAATAATTTTATATAGAACTACATAGCCCATTTATTGATCTTCATTACTTTGAAATAACAGACCCATCCAACCAATTTTATAAGTGAAATGATTCTGAGCCAAGTGGAAGCAATGACAGCTAAATATTGAAGTGACCTCAGTGCTATCCTCATTGTCTGCCTTTGCAAGGGAACCCCTCCACTAAGCCCTAAATAGAAAAAAAAGGAAATTTGAACCCAAATTCCTTGGAAAAGCATTGTTTAAAGCTACATCTGAGTGCATTTTATTTTTTATTTCTCCTGCAAGCTGCCACTATTAGGGCTTTTCTTTTTTTTTGTTTTTTTGATCAAAGTCTTTTTATTGTTTTTTACATAGACCTCATAAAACACTAACAAAGACACACAACAGAAATCCCTCCCACCTCAGCCCCCAACCAGATCTATTACCCCGACATGTATCCACCTGGCATTCATACAACAGCCCATGCAAGGTACAGGTTTGTTCATAAACTATTAGGGGTTTTGTAGTTAACAGATTAAGCCTAAATTCTTATCAGTAGCAGCTTTAATGAGAAAACAGACTTACACCCTGTTGACTTTACCGCAAGTGGAGAATGAGCTTTTAAACATCAGACAGTAGAGAAGCGAAGTGACAGCAGTGTTAAGGAATCAGCAGTCCTGACTCAACGGTAATCAATAGCAATCGTTGAACTATTAGAGGCCCATTACAGGGAAATGTGTTCTGCTGCCTGAAAGCGGGACAGGAATGAGAACAGGTAGTTCTCGGCATGCACTCGTGAGTGCAAGTGGAGAAGACATGTGGCTGTTAGGCTGCCGACTTTAATTTCCATTGACTCGCCACCTCTCCCACCGAACCGATTCCCGGAAGCAAACGCGCACTTGCATGCAATGCTGCAAACAAACCAGCTCTGAAGGACACGCGGGCTCCTTGAGATGCACAGCCAATCAAATATTAGTCCAGAAGAAGAGAAACGAAGGCCAGCATTGAGAAAAACATAAACATGAAAATAAACAGATGAATACCTTCCACACAGACATAATACATTCTGCTCTGATGAGGATCGGTTGAATGCAGCTGGAAAGTCACGCTGAACAACAATTCTTTTTTTTCTAAACATTTTGTTTCCAGGAGAACAACTTCTTCTTTTTACTGGTTTGTACCTCACACTTGAAATAAGCTTAGTATTACCTACTGAGAGACTCTGACTGCAGTTCGATGTCTGGTACAGAGAAATGCTTACTGGTGCCTAAAACTGTTGAAAGAATATAGGAGTTTCATCTCCATCAACTTGACACATTCTCCAGCAAAATGAAGCCACATATGTGGGTGGCTGGCTACTTTATTTTCACATCAATTTGTCTTTTTTTTTTTTTTTAAAGAGTGCAACAAATATTCCTAAATTATGTGTTCATCAGATTAAATAATCTAAAATATTGACAAAACCAATTAATTTATTTATTTGAGACAAAGAAAAAAAAGAAGAATGACCTCCCCACAAGGTTATTCAACGACAAATACAAATTTGTTAATAACTCACATGGTTAAATAAAGGATAAATAAATAAATAAAAGTCCCCTAATTGAAAAAGGGCCAATGATATTGTGCTTTAATTATGTTCCCTTATTTATTTCTGGTTATTTATGCTTCCAATATAATTGGAAAAGCACAAAACGTCCCTTGATTAGAAATAGCGTGGAATTAAATAATACTTTCAAACTATTTTATGTTCTTACTGGTAGTATCTTAAGACACTTAAACAAATTGATGGAAGGGCACCACCAGAAGTGGAGCCTTTTTTAAGGACACTCTGAATCTCTAAATATATGTTTAAAATACTAAAGAATGAAAGCTTAAAGGAAAATGAGAGCAAAAAGCTACCAATGCTTACAGTGAATATGTGAAAGGACTTCATAAAACCTGGAAATCCTCAGCCTCATTGTTCAAGAGATCAAAACATAAAAATCATTTTTGGAAAATACAAGAAAGCTTTGATGTTTAGAAGTAAAATATTAAGAAATGCAAGATGACTTTAATAATTTGCACAGTTTATTAAGGTTGTGTTCACAGTTCACTCTCACTTACTCTACTTAAACTACCGTTGAGGTGTGAGAGGCTGCAGAGTTATGTCAAAGTGCTTTTCTTCAAAACTTTAACAACTCCAATATTTTCTGGTATTGGAGTTGAAAGCCCAGAAAAATTTTACTGCAGTGTAAACACATTTTTGGTTGGTTACTTAAGAAAAGATGTTGTTCCAAAACACCTTTTGCATTAAAAAATAACGGTGTCTTCGCAGATGTGGAAGATGTTCATGTCACTTGTACTAATGCACCTTGTGGCATTATGGATGATGGGCTGTGAGCTGTGTGCTTCTAAAAAGATGAATGGTTCTGCTCAACTTTAGCTTGGAGCAAAGAGAGGCTATCATTTCTGAAATTAAGGCCTACTGGTCCAACCAGAGGATAGCTCTGACGTAAATGAGCTCAAGCTCAGATAAGAAGACGACATTGCTGGATTTGAACTTAGAAACACACTTTTACTTCTGTCAGATTCTCAGGGATGGGCAAATATGTTTTTAAGAGGATTGTGGTGAGTTATGCAACTCTTAAAGCCTGGATTACCCTTGACAGAGAATCAGCAGGGACAAGATATAAAACAATTTTACAAATTAGCCAATTAGCTATTTCATATGTCCAGTCATGTTTGAAGATGTGCATTCTTAAAAGCTTCAAGACTTCAACACTTTGAGGTTTTCATCATAGAAAATAACTCAGTCATAAGTCTGTTCCTCCATTAACAAAATGTTTGACAGAAAGAAAAAAATGTCCTGATACAAACATCATTTGTCCTTTTAGCCTTTCCAACCACCAAATGACATGCATGGTAACTTAGATACAGAGTTTAATTTGGTACAAGACTTTGTTTAAGTCTCACAACTGCATAATTACCATCATCATCAAAAAATCAAAAAGGTACGTGTAAAAAATTTTTTCTGTTTTCAAATCTAGATAACCCCATACGGAAATTGCAGCACTAATGCAGACATTGCAATACAGAACACATTAATTGTTTTTTTTTTTTTTATTGGGGTCAGAGAGATTATGCTTATGCATTGAACTGAATTGGACATCGCATCAGACTGGGACTTTGCATCGTCATCGGAGACAAAAAATTAATCAGAATATTCCTGTTTTAGTTTATAGACATTGGCCTCAAAAAGCAATAGCAAGGATTTTGTATAAAAGTAGGACTGATGCATGTCTGGTTAAAATAAGTGTGATACTTTGAAGCTTTGTAGACTTTTGAGATCTACAAGCTCATGGGGGGCCCTTCTATAAAAACGATCAGAAAAACTGATCAACGTAGTAAAAGTATCTGACAGGGAAGGAAGAAAATTCACATTGCATCAACTCCTTGTTCTGATACACAATAATCAAACACCTTGGCATCTCCACTATTAACAAATATTTACAAGATCAACTCAAAACTTAGAGCTTATTACATTTCAGCTGCCTTAGATTAGAGTTACAGCAAAACACAGGGTAGGGAATCCTGCATGTCACAGATTAATGATTGGGTTATCATCAGTGGTTCCTGAATCTGATTTTATAGAAGAATTTAAACCAGTCAGAAAGGTGGTCTGAAAAAAAATTGCATCAAAAATAATTTATTTTACACAGACCACAATTTAGTTCTCTTTTAATCCTCGTCTCTCAAATGCATCTCATTTATTTTTTCCTTTAAGTCCATTCTTTGATCAAATTGCCCAATCTGTGGTGCCAAGGTGAAAATACAAGCAGGGCTCTTCCAAGTGCTCTGGACTTGTGGGATCACCTGGAAGTAATTAGTCACAAAGGGGCTTGCTGAAGTCGCTCAATACTTCTGCCTCACCCATTTAGCTAAAACAGTCAATCAGCTAAAAACTCTCCTCAATGAGGGATGAAAGGCTGCTTTTATTTTACAATCAAACCAACAACCTTCTGAGAACACATCGGTTTCAGAGTGTTTCAGCTAAAGTGAAGTGGAGGTTGTTGAAAGGAGGCGCAGACCTTAAAAGCTTCAAGACTTCAACACTTTGAGGTGATCATCACAATCAGCTTTGTGTGCTGAGTAAAACAGAATGCTGACTGTCTTTGCTCCAATTTGTTTTAAATAAACCTAATGAAAAATAAAACCAACAACAGGAATGAAGAGAAATCTGCCTCAGAAGTAGTAAGAAAAAGAAAGCGTGATTCAATGTTCTTGACTGAAATACAGAAAGCTTGAGAGGAGTCACTGAAAATGATCGAGCCTTTTGAAAGGCTCCGTACTTTAAGGAGAAAGTTCTCCATCAAAATATGAAACTATTCCACTCAGACTAGTGAGTGGAATCAGACTGTGACTTTGTAGATTGCTTATTGTTTCAGAAACAGTAAAAACTTGTAAAAACTGGTCATAAATGTCTTGTAAGCAGCTCAAAGTGACTCTTGGCTTCTTTTATGAAAAGAAAAAAGTATTCTTAATCATTTAAATAATAAAATAGTCATTTTAAGATGCAAAGATGGCTTTCAGATAGGAGTGCACCGACTGCAGTTTTCTGGCCGATTGCCGATTAAGATCTTTAAAAAGCTTTACCTGCCGATTCCTATTTTAGCCGATACCAGTTTTTGGGGGGTTTTTTTGTCTGAAATGTTGCTAAATATAGCAAGAAAGTTGTTGAGTTGGTAACAGTGAGGTAAATATTGTTAACTGCAAACAAATAAACATGACATGGTGGGCCGGTATGTCAGTCAAACATCTCTCAAGGGAGAGCAGAAGAGATCAGTACTTGATTTCTAGACCTTTGCAGAGGTAGAAAAGAGTGGGAGATAAGATCAGGTTCATATCTAAGTATTGGTCTATCACCGATCCCAAAAATGAGGGAGTCGTCGCTGATAAACAAATCTGTGCACCCCTACAGATGAGATGCTGAGAAAAATTAAGAATAAAATAACAGAGTTCCTACATGTGACGATGACCAGAAGGGTGCGGAGCAGAAGATCGACCGGCTTCTCCCATCTCTCCGACACGCGGGCCAAAACCTGCGGAATGAGGATTTCTGCAGGAACGTAGAACTGCAGGGCGAAAGTGATGAATATGCCGAAACAATACAGGAGTTTTACTGCCTGGTATGTCCTGCAAGCAGACAGAAAATCAGCACAAATATTACCACAAAACCTCAATTTTCCTTAAACATAATGACATACAAAATTAAAGTTATAAACTCTATGATGTGTAGTTTTTACAAACATTATTTGGTCTCTGCTTTTCGTTTGAGACAGATGCTGCTAATTACACTCTTTGAGTTTTCAACCTCATTGAACAGCCAATCTATTCCACTAAAATGCAACATCAGTCCAGTCACAAAAGCCACTTCAATGGGCGTCGCTCTCCTGCAGCTGTGATGATAGCAACAAGTAATGAGTAAACAAATTCTGTCTGAGACTTTGGTTCCACTTTCGTTACTGAGGGCGCGCTTCCATCAGAGGGAATCAGACTGACGGCCAGAAAAATGACACCTTTGTTTCTGAAATGCTGATTATCCAGCTAACTGTATTTATAATTGCCAAGGGTTTCTCATTAGCTTTTACGGTCTGGGTCTGTGCTGAACTTTGTGGAAAATAAAAGTTTCAAGTAAAACTTTGTGTTATACCACAGAAAAAGCTTCAATGTTACCATTTCTGCCAGGGTAATTTACTGCCCTGGCAGGGCGGAGGGGCTTTACAGGCATCTCTGATCAGAGATCTGTCTAAAGTTAAAATTACCCCAGGTTGTCCAAACTGTTGGCATATTTCCATCAGCTTATTTATTTCATCTAGGCACTAAAAGCAAATTTTCAGGGTTAAACAAGGTCAGCATTCCCAAAGTAAAGACCTACAAAGCAATTTGTGTTATGTTAATGTAAAAATGTTTCCTCTCTTAAACTAAACAAACATTTCATATCATATTAGACTCTGTTAAAAACTGTGGATCGGATCTTTTACTGCAGATAAAAGGAAAAGAGCAGCACATTCTTTAAGTTCTCTAAACTTCTTGTTATCTTACCAGCAGTTTGGCAGGTTTAAAGTGATGCTGCCGCCAATGTGCTCTCCAAAGCACATGTACCCTATGGTGCCGAGGCTGATGTAGAGGAACGTGACGATCCCCATACCCAGATACAAAACCTGGGTGAATTTCTGCGGCCGCTGCATTTTATTTTCCAGAGGAAGGACCTTCAAACACACAAAGACACAAACAAGGCAGGAAAATTAAAACGACGGCTCAGCAGGTGAAAACCCAGTGGATGTGTTTTTGGAGTCTGCTTATAATCAGTTACTCAAAAAGTCTCTTGTTCTCAGGCTGTGATCTCTTGATTTTGGCATCTGGACATTACAGGAAAGCCCAAATTTGCATTGACATTTCAGCAAAAGCCCATGACTCCATTTCATGGCATTCAACATGTTCAACATGTTTATCCCTTCATACTGTGCTGGTGACAAGTGAAGGTTTTGTGTTCTTATCCACAGCTCCCACAGAGACCTATGTGATCAGCAGGCTTTACAAAGAAAAGATACAAAACATTTGGGCCCGTGATTTTGTCCTCTAGATACTTTTGCCAGGATCACATCCAATTAAAATTTCAAGCAAGTCTTTGGTAAAAGAATCAACACAAGTGGACACACCACACGCCTGTGTATTTTGAACAAAACCAGGGTTACTTATAGTCACCATGAACAAAGAAAGTCTAATATGTTTCAACCGTCAGTATTTGGCATCAGGAAATAATGATTTGGCATTAGGTTCTAGGATTATTTTTGTGATTGTGGTTGGTGCACGCAGCAACATTTTTCTGTCCCCCTGTCAGTGGACCATGTTGTGTGACACCGGTAGCTCCAGCTTACCCGTAATGTTATTCTATGGACCTACCACTAAAGGAAGTCTGGGAATGGTGCAGTACAGGTCAGTTTTATGGGCCGTTTTTACACCGGAAATAGACAAACGAGTGTACCAAACAGCACCGACCCATGCCATACTTTGTGGAAACGAGGCATTAATGTCTCACCACAGACCTTCAACCTCATTGGCATGTACGCTTTAACTAACTCATTTGTTTGGGCTCTTGGTCCCATTGGGCCAGTCTTCACTTGAATAGATCATTTTGTTCTTTTACTCTAGAATACAAGGCAGTTCAAGGTTAATTTTGTGGCTGCCAAATCCTCACCTTTCAATCACAATATCTGATAAATAAGATTTACCATAAATAAGACTGATCAAATATTTATCTTATTATCAAGTCTTATTTGACAATAATACTTGTTTTTAGAGTTTTTTGGAATTATGATCAGACATCATCACTTCGGCCCCATCTGGACAATTGAAATGGTTCCAGAAGTCCTGTTGTTCAGGGAGGTGCAACTTTGCAAAACCACGTTCATTTTAGAGGGAAGTTTAATTAAATCAATATTTAAAAAATCCCACTGTTCAAAGTTGCTTTTGAACCATAATAAATGGAACACATCTTTATGTGTACTGATGATTTTTAACAATGAGAAAATACAATGTCTGTTACTGGTTTTCACAACTGTTGACTATATGATGCGGTTATGTTTTCATAATATAAAGCACTTTGAACTTCATTGTTGCTGAAATGTGCTATACAAATAAACCTGACTGATTGATTTTTTCCATAAAACTTTAAAAACATCCTATATTTATTTGGGTCTTTTTCTAATGAACTTTAACACTCAACATTTTAATAAATGTTTGTAGCATCCGAGATGGAGTTATTGGGTTTTTTAGCCATTTGTTTGAGGATTGAATAGCCTGATCTAGGGGTAAATTTGCACCCTAATATTAGAAGTAATAATCTCTTTTTTTTTCAACTTGAGAATAAATCTTTCTCTCCACCTAGCCTTGGACTTCAAATAGCTTATATTAACGTAAATGCTGATATCTTTCTTCCTTGGCATTGTGTTACACTCCTGCTTTAATCAAGATGTTTCCACTGAATGCATTAAATCAGCAGCATGTGGCTGTTACTTTCCCTCTTTGAACCATTTGTGTTTGTGATAATTGGTGTTTTTGTATGGTTGAGGTCAGAATAAATGATTTTAGAACCTGATAAAACCAAAACCATTTTTGTGTCCATATACAAAATATGTGCAAACCAAAAAAGCTCTTTTGTACAAATTGTTCTGACAAGAAAATGGAAACTGTGTGCAGAAAGTCTCGCAACATCTACCTGAATGAACTTAGAGTAAACGCTCCTCACCTTTTTGTAAATTTATTATAACTACAGTCAGTTGAAAAAGCTGTGCGCAACGTGCAATTACTTATTTACAGACTCTTGAAGGCTGGACATAAATGTGATGCAACAGTTAAAACATGGCAGAAAAGAAATGCTGCTGAACTCAAACAATGACGAAGGGATAACAATCTGGTTTCAAAATGCCACAAAGCACTAAGAAGTGTTTAAAAGTGAATCCTGAGGTTTTAGTTTTCCGCATACAAATAAGCATTTTAAATGATTATTTATAATGCTTATGTACTGATCAGGCATATCATTATTATTTGTAGTTCTATTGGCATCAAACTGCGATGAATAGTATATTCTGAAACTTTCAATCAGAACCAGCACGACCTTGTTTAGCAATCTGAGATACAGTCTTGTCTGTACAGCTGCAAACCAGGAAATCCTAACAAAGGCTGCAGTTTTAGAAATGTTCTGACCCAGTTACCTTCACATCACAATCTGGACCCTGTCATTCTCACTCAAATTCTTACATTTGATTATATCTTCCTTCTTTTAACACATAAATTTTAACACGCAATCCCCATTAGCTGTGTATAGAAAAAAGCAGCGTTGTTCACATGTCACTACTCACAATGTTACTGTGGTTTATATACTTCTCATCATAAAACGGCCCTTTGAAAAAAAAAACACAATTTTTCCTATTCCTGTGTTCTAAACAGATGATACTATAGATAAATACTAGATGTGGTTGCATTACATTGCTGAAGCAGATAAAAATTTGAAGTACTTCTTATCATTCTTTGACTGTCATCGCGACTTGGTCACTCACCACGCCGATCCCTTCAAAGGCAAAGATGGCCGTCCCAAAAAACAGAGGGTAGTCCTTGGCTCTGCCGACCTTTGGTAGGTCAATAGGAAACGTGATGTTCTGTTAGGGTAAAAAGAAAAAAAAGAAAAGAAAGTTTAACGGTTTACTTCAGGCATGTCCGGACAATTGATATCATCTTTCAAAGGCTTTCTGAATGCTAATTCGTGATTCATTACGGCTAAATACCAGACAACTGTTTCATATGCACCTAAATCAAATCTGCAGTCAAGGGGTCCTCTCCACAGACTACTGGCAGTCACGTTAAAATAAGACCTTGTGCAAGGAGGACGCCCCACCTTATGCCTGCTGAACTCATTTGCTGGCTGAAGCCTGCAAATTACCTTTGCCTATAGTAATTATTTAACACAATTACTCTGCTCTGTTCGCAGCAGCAGCAAAAAAGAAAAAAAAAAAAAAAAACTGGATAATATATGAGGAACTCTTATTACTTGTTAAAAAAGTCAACAGGGAGAATGGCAGATAATGCTAGTTATTAAACATGTTCTCTGTCAGTGAAGGACAATCTTGCATTGAAAGTAGGGCAGAAAGAAGAATTGGGTTAATAATGATGAACAGATTATTGAAATAATCATAAACTAACTTAGCAATAAATTAATTGTTAACTGTATCGTATATATAGACTCAAAATACATTTTGCAGTAATTAAGCCAAAACTGTACAAAAAATATACATTTTGCATTTAAGATAAAAAAATATATATATATCATTTGTCTTTGAATATGTTCTACCCAGAACTCCTCAAATGGCATAGTTTTAGCTTCACCTAGTTTAAATTCTGTTAAAAAAAAAAAAAAAATCTATTACGCAACTTTCGATATCCAATTATTAATCAGCTAATTCAAATTTGAATTATAAAGAAGTCAAAATGAGCAACTGAGAAAGTAAATGTAAAACTTCTTATAGTCAGTGTCCTTCAGTTTTGCTGAACTTTGTTGATGCAGATCCAGCTTATGGATCACATATTTCAGTCCTAAATCTTTGTGAGGTTTCTGATGCAAGAAATTGCTTAGTTTCAAGGCAAGGCCATTCCTCGGCAAACACGAGTACTATATATCTGCAAGGCACAGAAACAGGATGATGAAATGGTCAAAGGCCAGGAAACATGTAATCTGGAGACTCTTGTCTTCACTGGTTGTTCTGTTATTCAAAAAAAGCTCAAAATCCAATTGGCTTAGCAACCACAAAGCCGGACGACGGGGAGAGAAGGAAAACTGGGAGTTTATTGTGTTCAGACGGAAAGTTTCATGACCAAAAGTTCAAGCTCAAGTATTGATTCTAATGTAATCACAAAAATATTGATCTTTTTTTCCTATAGGCTAAAAGATGAGTTATATTATCGCACACAGAATACTATTGCATCGGCACCAGCAGAGTGAAAAAAATCCACGTTCCCCTACACTGACAAACCTAATGACATTCTCATTGATCTGGATCTTGCTGTTTAGGAATCAAGATATTAAACGACTGCGATATTTACTTTGTGGCTGTTTCCCAAAGAAAGTTAGGTTGTTAGGTTTCATTTGAATGAAACTGAAAGCTTTCAGAAAGAGGGAAGTTTTAATGTTGAATGAGAAACTGGTTGATCCAGATTTCAGGGGGGCCCTAATAACCAGAGGATAGTTTTAAGTAAACAAACATAGCATGAGCAGCTGAGAGATGTACAATAATTATTTTGAGACATTCAGAATAAGAATGAAAACAAAACTGAACAAAATGTCCTTCAAATCAGCAGTCAATACTTTCCTGCGACTTCACTGAGAAAAACATTTGCAGATAGAGAATAAAAGAATAACATTAAATGTCTGTGCTTAGAGCACATCAGTTTGCCCCATCATGGACTAAAACCTTTTCTCATTCTGTGGGAATATTTTTAGACTCTCTAAATTAGCTTAGATTTGAGGATTTTTAAGTCCAAAAAAGGTAAATGATTTAATTGATAAGGAGGCAAGCTGAACAGGCATATTTCCTCCATAAGCATGTTGCAAATTAGCTTGTGAAAACACATCTACACAAAGCTGCTGGAATTGTTGCCTCATGTTTCTCAGTATGACATTTTCTGACCTGTTTGCATTAAAGCATATGTCCATAACCTTTTCTAGATTTTTTTCAGTGTGTATGGTCAGGGAAAAAATTAAAATTTTCAGTTTTGATGCCTCTTATGAACAAGAAAACATAAAAAAATCACATTTTTAGCATGTGATCTGCTAACAGCAAAGGGAAAATCGAGAGGAAACTCAAATAAAACATTTTATTTAAAATAAACATTTGAATTTTCCTTCTATTCAGGCTTAAAGGTCTTTGGGGACAAACTGTATTAGGTAATGAATGAGTTTAATCTACAGCTGATATTTTTCAGACTAGTTATTTAAATCTAAACAGACCCAATCAAGTCAATTCTGAAGCAGATGGATGGAGGACATCTGGGTCCTGTGAGAGTCCTGAAAGGATTTATCTCCCAGCAGAACCTCCACTGATCCTCATGACTCGAGGGAATGCATATACCAGAATATCAAAATGAGGCCAAGATATGCAAATCCTGGCATCTCCTGACAATCTGCGTTTACAGCGGCATCACAACTGCACCGCCTGCACAGATGAGTCAGTGTGAGCATTTTCAAACTAAGATTGATTTGTTTGTCTTCCACATGTGTTAATATAACCCAGAGAGTCAGGTTGCAATAAAGATTACATGAATCAGAACGGGAGGCGAAAGATAAATGAGGTGGTTACCATGAGGGAGTAGATATAGATCAGAACCAGACTCAGGGTCATGACCACGTTTGCAAGGAGAGATAAGGGAGCCAAGAACTTCAGGTTGGGGGTGAAAACCAGGAGGATGAAGAAGGGCAGGAAGAAGAGCATGTAGATCCGGGAGTCGAAACTGGGAACCAGAACATCCGTCTGGTTGGTGTGGTTCACCTGGCAGCTGAAGGTGGTGGCATTGGCTGCTTCCACAACCTGGAAAAAAACAAGAAGTGATTCAAAAACAAGTCCAAAAAATGCCTTTTATACAAAAAACAAGTGAAAAAGCACAACCATGTTAAACCAGGAACAAATAATTGTACTTTTCTCCCAAAGAAATACAGAAAAAAAAAAAAAAGCCCAAAGAAAAACTACAAAGCCTGAAGAACTATTGATGAATAACGCTTTGACAGTCCAATCCAAACCTAATCTAAAAATATAAGCTGCATTGCATGTCTTCTACAGGAGAAGAATGGTACCTCTCTTAGACAATTAACGAAAGGATGCTACCCTCTAGTGGTGAGAAATGCACAACAAAAATTAAACGCCATGCTTCTTCATCAGAAACGTCAGTGGTTACCATACTGAAGCATTATACACTAGTTCCTAAAGATTTTAAGGCAAATAAAATGATCAAGCATTGATTTCTAAAGGCTGTTAAAAAATTACAGACAAACAGAATCGATTTATAGTGAAAAGTTCAGAAGTCAAAGGTAAACTCATTCCTGTGACGTCACAACGACCATATTTCATCACACGGTTTTGAGAAAAGGAGATAAAAAGTTGAGACCTTTGGACAAGTTTACTTGATTACATTCGGATTTTCCTCAATTGGATGAAATCAGGAAAATGGGCACACATTGAGAAGTTTTATAATGTTTTCTACCGATGAGGACAATATAATGCTTTTTGTTAAAGCTAAAGGGATAAATATTACATAAATGAGTGAGAGTGTGAGGATATTTGTAATCATTATTATTTTATAATGCAAAATCTGAACATTCTTTGTAACCTTATGAGGAATTTCCTGGGTTTTTCCACCTCGTCCTGCTGTTAAGGCAAAACCAATAGCTGGTACTGACCTTCTAACTTGTATCTGTATAACCTTTAAATGATAGGATCTGCAAACAGATCCTTTCAAAACTGTGTAAACTTCCATTCTAAGTAAAGGTGTCTTTGTTTGACCTGAGAGAACCTAAAGTTGAGAATCTGAGTAAAGCGATCCAGCTCTGTATGTCTATATTTCTGCTCTTTCTAATCCAGTAGTCTAGGTGGTTTAATATCAGCAGACAAGGTGACCTGAAATGTCACGCCGACAGGTCAAATATTATCCTCAAATATTCTCAAGTGGGACCAGCAGGAGAGACAGTTCTGAATGCTTCTGAAAGCAGGTGTTGTAAGGCGTGTATGTGTGTGAGCGTTCAGGACCTGCTTGACGTTGTCACTAAGGAAGACGAAGTAGACGCAGCAGAAGCCAATCTGAGTGATGATGAGGAACAAGTTCACCGTCCGACTGAGAAACAAGAGATAGAGGAGGAGCACACAGTCAGATGTCAGTCGTTAACAGTAGTTATTTACCAAGTTTAAAGCTTTCACAACTTTAGATGATCTTCTTTGTTTTGCTTGGACTAACTAAATTTAGTTTGTTACATTTGTTTTACTCTTTAAAAAAAACCACAAGGACAATAACTACAATACTTTTTGCAAAAAACACTTTAAAACTACAAATAAATTTCAAGATAAGATTTTGCTGAAACCTATGGAAGACAATAAATATAATAAACAGTGTAATAAGGTATTTTAATTTTTCTAGTAGCATGAACTACCACTTCTTTTCTGTTTTCAGTAAAAGCAATTATATTTATATTATGTTCAACATTTTGTTACAAATTTTACACTTAAATACCATGAAAGCATAGTAATTCTCCTGAGTTTTATGCCTAAAACAGATTCTTTTTATTATGCGTTGATAAATAAACTCTAGATTTTAGAGGCGAATAGAAGAGTGTGTGCTTTCTTTTCAACATCTGCTTATTTCATTTTTTTTTTTATTGTAAATTTTCACTGACTTTAATCAAGGTTTTCTGATGAGAAAGTACATTTAAACTCCAGTTCTCAACGGCCGGTGTCCTGCAGTTTTTAGATGTGCCACAGGTACAAAATGCTGGAATAAAATTACTTAATTAACTCTTCTTTGTGTAGATAAGTTCTCCACAATGACCTAATTATTCTATTCAGGTATAGTGCAGCAGAGGCACATCTAAAAGTTGCAGAACACCGGCCCTTGAGGACTGGAGTTTGACACCCCTGGTCTAATATGAAAACCTTGCCTGGGATATTCCTGGGTTTGAGTAAAGATATCAACATCGTAACTGTTTGTTTCTCCTCTCACCTTCCCCATCGTGAATGCCTCCTCAGCCACGGCACATTTTCCATTCCGTACTGCATCACCTCTCCGTAGGTCATAGATGGCTGGTTCATCCTAGGAAAAACATTTAGTGAAAACTAAATGTAGAAAATGCTGCTCTGTAGCTGAAAAGTATGAAACAATTGGCAGGAAATTAACCCGATAATACAGCACAGCTTTAAATGAAGGCTTGGAAGGAAACAATACACCAAGAAATGGAACCCACTGGACGAATACTTTTTCCACCTATATAAATGTAAATATTTAGTCATACAACGCAGTGTCTATGAGAGGAAGTGATGACTCTGCATTAAAGAAAACAGAAGAGTCAAGTTTCATTGAACATAGTTGTTGCGCAATTTCAGACTGATACGGAAGCATTTCCTGACTTCCTTTTAGACTTCCTAGAAGACTGTCTTCATTCATGCTTCTGATCGCGTTAATCTCCTTTAACCCAAGTGGTGGGGCTAAAGGAGATCTTTGTATGAACTCAGCAAAGGTTGACAGATGAACCATGGGCTGCAGCTTGCCAACTACTGAAGACACAACAACAGCTCACTAACATACAGGACCCTCAGGGACTTAATGGTTCAGCGGCAGGGAATGTTAAAAACACCAGCAGCACAACTCCCAGCTTCTGATTAGTCGAGCTGATTACATTCAGCGTACACATGGTGTTGACGAAAGCCTGAGAGCACACACGACGAGCTGCCAAAGGGCTCCTGATTACTGAGCAGAAAATAGAGACCTAGTGGAAAGTAATCTGTCAACGGGAGCTGGCAAACACACAATGACCCAAACAAGTCTCCTGAACTGAACGATTGATACAAACAGGGAATACATCTTCAGGTTTCAGTTACAGTCACCAGAAAGTTAAATAAACACAATCTAAACAGAGAAAAAAGCTGCCCTCTGAGTAGAGCATGGAACCCAAACATCATTTTAAGGTGTGCTCATATTTAATTAAGTGGAATCACTTAATTTAACGCAAATTAATTGCATTAAATTGAGTCTGATCTCCACCCTACTGTGCAAAACCTGACACAAGCTAATGTTTAACGTAAGCTCACTGTAAATGCCAGTACTTGACTTTTAACCCGGGGCTGAAATATAGTTTTTACTTACTTTGCGCTGAGATGGTGGGAACATTTCACCAGGAGCTTCATGCAGTGGACTGCGATGATTCCCATAACCAGGAGACTGATAGGTCCAAGCTGGAAACAAGAAGACCGAGCTAAATAAATAATAATAGCAATCAGGGTTTCTGCAGGTTTCATCAATTCAAATTTAAGATCACTATTAAAGGAATTTAAGATCTATATCTCCACAGAAATGTTTGAACATTGTCCAGCTAATTACTGATAAATTTACACTTATCCATTATAGACGCAAAAAAGTTAACTACCTAGCTAGTTTTCGCTAGCTATCTAGAAAGGGTATGTTAGCAGTGAGTTAGCGGCAGCCTCAACTGTTTGGAGTCACAGAATGAAATGATGATGTCTGAATGCAACTCAAACTTTTGACTGACAGAAAAGTCCAGTGAGGAAAAAAAAATACATAGAATACACAAGATTAAATGGTTCTGTCAAAACATAATTTAAGACCAATGATTAATTAATTAAAGGCCAACTTACCTTTTTAAATGAATTTAAGATATTTTAAGGCCTCAATTTAAAAAATAAATAAATAAGTACATGAACTTATTAATTTTTAAGGATGACCAGACACACTGAACAACAAGTATTATTATTAAATAAATAACCAAATAACAAATTCAGCTAACAGTAATGTGTTTTGACATCGAGAGAACCCACCAATGCATATGGAGAACATGCAAACTCCATGCAAAAAGAACTCAGGCTAGGATTCTTGTAGCACTTGCAGCAAGGGCCTACTTGCTGCAAGTAGACAAGTAGGTCCTTGCTGCAAGGTAAGTGATACTCAGCCCTAAATTGTAAGCACATACTTAAATGAGTAGTTCTAAAATCTACACAAAACCGAACATTAAGCAAAGCCTACGTGGAAACCATTCAGTGTTTCAAAAGCTCATGTTCTCAAGATGCAGACAGGAATTTAACAAACTTGAAATCTGGAGTGCTGAAACATGATCAGTCCTGCTCAGCCTAGTCTCATCTTCAACAAATCCAGAACATGAGAAGTTTAGGCGTGGTTTATTATAACAAGGAAGACACTTACACACACTGCTGTGCTTAAAAGCATACAAATGAGATGAGTGAAGGGTAGAGTCAATATGCTCTGAGAACTTAACTCCACTGTCCCAGTCAGTAATTAGTTCAGTGTACTATGTGACTGAGCAAGTTTGAATTGTTAAAAAAAATTTAAACCATTTATTGTAGGAAAAGAGAAAAAGAGCTGCAATATTTTTCCTAGGAGCCAGAGTTTTGTAGCAGGCATACAATTATTTTTACTTTTAAATTATCTATTAGCACAGGACAGATTAGTGCATTAGTTTTATCTGAGGCACTGTGACAATGACTTTTCAGGACCCCATAAAAGTAGCTCATAGAGCTTTGAAACACAAAGCTCTGATATGAAAAATATGCTATTTACATTTCAAAAACCAAAACAGAAAAAGTTAATGGATAAAATAAAACAATTAGAATTACTCATATTAAAACATCTTATGTGATCAAACAACAGTAGGACTAAACAAATCATATACAGCATTATGACTATTGACAGGTGAAGAGAATAAGACTCTTCTCTTGTTTCTGTTAAGAAGCAGGACATACGTCAAGAACATTTTGCCCTCAGAAATAAAATGCTTGAAGCCCAAAACAAAAATTGTATAATATCAGTCTCTAACAATTTGTATAAAACTATATAAATGAATGCAAGGACTGGTACTTAACTCCCAACAATGAATATATGATGTTCTAATTTAATCTGTGTAAATTAAAACTAGATCCTGTCTTGAATTGGGAGATTATATTTTAAAGAGAAGATGAATCCCCTTTTTGACAACAGTATGAAATTTAATAGCTATAAAACAGAGCTGTTGGCATTTTTACAGTTTATTGAGCAAACCATGAATCGACTGACTGGCAAAAATAAACTTGCCACCAGTTCGATCTTATAAGAACAAAACTGAAAACTGTTGTCTTGATTATCTTGATGTATGAAGTAACTTTCATATTCTTCAGAACAACATGCAAATAGATTTCTCTTTAATTGTTGCACAAGCAAGATTTCTTATTACATTGACCACAATTTGTCACTTTAATGCAACTTGTAGATGTTTTGTTTTGATACCAGGTGCCTCTGAAAGTCTGCAAAGTGCCGCTGCTGCGTCTCTGTCTTTCATCCGGCTGAAAGGGACGTAAGCAGAATCTAATTTTTAAAGGCCAGGCCTCTGGTTTTACCTGGAACAACTGGACAATAGCATCTTTGTGCTTACCACCAGTCCGGCGTTCTTCACGGCCAGAGGCAGGCCGAGCAGACCGGTACCGATGTTCCCCTTCAGAAGGTGGATCAGAGTCTGACAGAAACTGAAAAATGGCAGAAAAAAAACAGTTTAGAAGCTGTTCTGAATCACAGTTCTTAGTGAACTGTTTGAATGTATTTCACTCACGAGGTCCCTGTTCTTCCCCCGATCCGCTCATAGTTCCGCTGGGGTCTGGATGGCCCAGGAGGAGACGGACACAGAGCGTCCAGCTCTGATGGGTTCTGGTCAGAGAAGAGAGAACCTGCCACACGGAGAAAACAAGTGAAGAGAAAGACATTTACAGAAGACAATTAGAGCTCTAGAAAATAAATACATATTGAAATGTTTGTCAACTTTATACTCATATACTTATGTGTAAAGTCAACAGCATGTAACACTATAAAAAAAAATTATTCTATTCTTAAATTACTCCCTTTTGCATGTAAACCACACAGTTTGTGCTGAGTGTGTGAAACTAGAAAATAAGGTCTGTGTAAACATTTCCATCCACTCAAAATGGGAACGAAAGTTATTAGTTTCAAGCTTTTAATTTATTGCTCTTTTCTATGATTAAATGATAACATACATCAATCAATTTTAGTGAATGCTAAATACAGAAATTATAAGCACAAAATTAAATCTAATAGTTGCTGAAATGTTGCTAAGCAAGTTAATCACTTCTTCCAACAATCAGACATTCATGACAATGATGGGGAGTATGTAAACTTTTGCACAAATCTTTATTGATCTTTAACAGAAATATATTCCATGTTTTTTCACATCTTTACATCCAACTGCGTCAAGGTCTTGCTTGCAGCATGAGCAGGTTCACCACAAACGACTCTTTCATATTAGAGAAGTCATGTGTCAAACCTATTTACAGGAAATAATCCATTCTGTTTAGGGTTCTTAAGACATCCCACATGAACGTTTCAATTCAAATCTGAAGATACTTTTAGATGCTGAACACGCTGAGGGAAGGAAATACAGATGCATTCATTCTGCTGAAAGTTTATCTCCTCATTTGTTTCATATCAAGTGTGCACCTAGGTCAGTGCTCATAAAAATAGATAAACTGAAACCTCATGACTTCATCAGAGACCAGTTAAATGCAGAGATTCCAGTCCTTTTGGAGGGCAGCTGACTCTAATGAACAAGAAACAGAAGACTTTTATTTTGGTCGTGATAAGAAGCTCTGCAGCTGCAGACTGATGCAGGCCTGCTGACAACACAACTGTTGTCAGGCCTGCTGTGGTGACCAAACAGGTCACCACAGCAGCAGCTAGACCCCAGAAAATCAGCACAGTTCATTAGTTACATTGGAACAAAGAATTTGTCATCACAATGTGAAGACGGACTTTAAAATGAAAGGGAGGTCCATCTTTAAAACATCCAACCAGTCAGAAAACTGTTTATTAAGACAGCAACGTTAATACTCATGACTCTGGCACAACAAGAATAGTCAGTGGTTTGAGATGAGTAAATTAAGTTTGCTGCATTACAAAAGGTGGTGTATAAAAATTGTGTCAAGATCAAAAGCTGCATTTTGACTCAAAAAGTTTTGAGTTAAATGAATACAGAATGAAAACAAAAAGATTCTTTTTGGAAGCACCCTACTAAAACCATTTTAGGCCTGACTTTGCTATCAAACTGTTGTCTCGTGTTACTCACGCCAGAACAGCAAAGTAAGAGTCACTGAGAGATTTAATCCACAACACTGACCAGATGCTGAGTCTTTAATCATTAATAAACATGCAAACCTAAAATGCTCCATTTGTCTCTCTCATTCTTATTGGTAATGACAAGCTAAAATTCTGAATATTTGTATTTATCACACTGAAGCATTAAAAAGCGTATTTAATGTAAAAAAAAAAATTATTATGTGATGGAGAAGGCTGTTCAACAGACACTCACCAACACCCTCCACAAGATGAAAAGCCACAAAATGCCATTGCTAAAGAAGGTGTCTGTTCTCAAAGTGCTGTGTCACGGTATATTCAAGAAAGGTTAAGTGGAAGGAAAAAGTATGATAAAATGGGTGAGCGACATGGACTTAGAATTTTATCTTGTTATTTTGTGGTAGCATAGTATGCTAAAACCTTTGTTTCTCAAATAAATTATCTTATTGAATATATTATAATTGACTGAGATACACAAGTAATAATAAACAAATGTTTGTGACCTCCTGCCGAAAAGACACAAGCCAGCCAGGCCATCAGACCGATCTCATAAATGAAACGAAAGCTGCTTTGATGATTCAGTGGGATTACATGTAATCTGTCTGCAACCAAGTTCATTCTGTCTCATACTGCAACAACAAAAAGAATATTTTACCTTCCAAGTTTTATGATATTGATTACATATTCCCTACCATCTGCTCTGCCATCCACATCGCTGGATGCCATCATGGTGGGTCGGGTGGCGCTCGCGGATGCACAAGTGTTGTTTCTCCCAGCCTCACGGATCCCGATGCAGCAAAGATAAACGGCTCAACATCGACAGTTTCTAACTGTGAAAACATGGCAATGATTGTGCTGTTAGATGCAACTGCAGGAAAACACAAAGAAATTCTAGTGCAAAGGCAGACTGTGTAAAATGTTTCATTAATAACTGCAGCTTAGATGGGACGCAAAAACAGTGTAAAAAATATAAAAGTCCTACTTTTCCAAAGTCTATAAAACTCTAAAATTCTTTACTATGAACTAAAAGAACTGCTTAATAATTAGAACGAAGGTTCTGACAATTTGCTGACTTCTTTCTGTCAGAAATGAACATGTAAACAGAACATGATGCTTCTTTATTCCAGGACTGGTAGCATCAGAATGCTGAGCTCAGCACCTGACCAGACCGTGACGTTCCTTATTCTATATTTAAATGTTTCTGTGGAGAAAAAACTTGATGACTGAACAGAATGTGTATGGAACAAAACAGACTCAATATATGTAAACAGAACATGATTAAAAGGAAAAAAAAAACACCTGCACAGTAAATTATAACCTTCCACCATTTTTCTTGAAGCAGAGAAAAACAGCGAAATGCTAAGGGAGTATTGATCTCGGTAAATACAACACAAACTGACAAAGAAGCACTTTAAATATTCCACTGTTGTACTAAATTCTAATTATTTTTCACCTGCAGGTAAAATCAAAATAACCTGCACTTTTCCAGTCATCAAAGCACAATGGAAATATAAATATTCTGTGTGTTTTAGTAGATTTTACGTAAACTTTATTTTTTATTTTTTGAATGGAAACGAAGCTTGCACCTGTTCAAGCAGGTCAAATATTTCTCGCATTTTGGCCCAAATAGCAACAAAAAATACTCTCCTACCAGGCACCAATTGCATTGAACTTTATCTGATCCACTGAAATAGAGCACTAATCTCTAAGTGCCTCTCCCATCTTTAAAGCTCCTGCAGTCACTATCAGGGAGCATGCAGGCCAAATAAACCCAGATGTTATGCAAGACAAGCACAATGGATGGAAATTCAAACAGATCCCGTTTGGCATCTGCTGTGTAATTAAACAGGACTTTGTTTGAAGATTTTGCTGTGCACCTGTCTGTTTATAGCTGCAAAAAAGACAAAAGTCAAAAGGTTTAGGGAACAACCTCTTTGCATATTTAGTGAGCAGAACCGTTAAGAAATCAGGAACAAACAGGAATTTTTAAACCACAACTTCCTGTGTAACAAAGCAGTATTTTCTAAGCCAAAGTCTAAAGCAGGAGTTCTTAAGTGCAGCTATACTGCAATTTTTATGCATCCCTTCTCCAACACAAACATTAAATGAATGGCTGGATATAATAGAGCAGAAGAAGATGTTGGTGAGGGAACTCAGCCATTATTCAGTTGTGCTGAAAATGGGATGCAGCTAAAGTTGCAGAATAGTAGCTGTCGAGATCCCTGGAGTGGCGAGTCTGTGTGTGCATGACAGAATGTATAAAAACAATCCAGCGTGAAAGAAAAATAAAATAAAAAATTCCAGGGAGATGGAAATGTAGTTAAAACATTTTTTTATTTTTAAATGATTGTATTGATTTTAGAAGATTCCATAACCCAGGTTA
The DNA here is from genome assembly GCA_903067095.1 of Girardinus metallicus. Classification (NCBI taxonomy): domain Eukaryota; kingdom Metazoa; phylum Chordata; class Actinopteri; order Cyprinodontiformes; family Poeciliidae; genus Girardinus; species Girardinus metallicus. Next base: position 21,856 of record CAEGAE010062784.1, on the reverse strand, counting down.
CAGGGAAAATATCATCGGATCGTTAGTGAATGGTAAAACAAATCTATTTCTTATCTTCTATGTGTTTCTCTTTAAAAACAATATACTGAAATTTTAAAAAAGTAGCAGTTTCCAACCCCTACAGTATTGTTTGTTCCTGATTACAAAAACTATTTCAGTTCTTGCTTACAAGAGCTAAATTTGTAAAAGCCTGTATACTTTTCTGATTGCAAAAAACAGAGGATTAACTGGAAACTAAAAGAAGCGGTGGCAGAATCATGGTGTGTGGAGGTCATCCATTACTCTTGTTAAAGCAATGTTTGAAAAACTACATTTGGGAAGTTAAAGGCAGTATGTCTGCTACGTGGCATACTGCTTATCCTAGATTTATGCTTAGAATGAAAATAGAAATGACTAAATGGTATACATAACATTATAAAAAATATAAAAAATTGATGAAATCATCAATGTTAAAGTGTTTTAGTAATAGGAATTGCTGTTTTTTTTTTTTTTTTATAACAACAGTGATAGAATCATGTTGGACATTTTCGTGTTATTTAACGTTTTCCACGATACAGTCTTATTTTTAAGATCATCCTACTTTCAGAAAGTCACACCAGATCATGACTAAGCACGTACCTTGCGCTGATAGAAATGTGCATTAATCCACGCAACAAGGGTGAAAACACTGATCTTTTCTGTCAAACTTCTCAAAGTAAAAAGAGAAAACAATATCCCAGTCTTAAATCAGACAACTCCCTGTCAGGTTAGGGTGCGGCCAAACCACTTTGACTTTAAGACTTTATTTCCAGTTGGAAGCATTTTCCAGTCAGAGTCGTTTTTCTTTCATGAGAGCAAGCAGACCTAAGAGCTGCAGACAGTCTACAGATTAACACGGTAATCCTATCAATATTGCCGGTAATCTTTGGCCAGGAAGACGTGCAGGTTGTCAAAGCGGACATAAAGCTGATAACCGGGAAAACGATCAGGTGAATCATGTTTTGAGACAACGAACTGCCCAGGGCTAAAGGTACCGGGATAATTCAAAGCAAGGAAATCCTCAGGGTGGGATGTACACTTAAATATAAGATATACTGAATTACCAGCTTCAGATGTTACCACTTAATAAAACATCAAGAAGGTAAAGAGGGACTAAACTGGTGTACCGCAACCAGATCGCGTTAGCCAACATTAGCTGAAGGTTTCGATGCCATCTTTGTGTTCGTAAACAGCGACTCAGGTCATCATAACACACCAGCATACCTTAATGATATATCTCGGCCTCCGTCCCTCTGCTTTCCTGCTTCAGCCTTTATCTGGATGACCTGACCGCAGGAGCTCCACTGTTGAAAAGGAGCGCTGGCCGAGGTGCTGCACACAGATTTAGACCTAAAATTCGGTTCTGTTCAGCAAGCCAGCGGTGAAGTCACATGACACGAGTCCCCGGCCTACGCAACCGACTACGTTCGTCTTTCTGTTGCTATAGAGACGGAAACCTCTCCCGTAAAATAAGGACAGTTTCGGTTTTTTATCAGTCATGCATGTGAGGGAAACGAAAATTATAACTATAATATTAGTAGATTTTGGTACAACTAGCTAAAGAAATAAATAAATGTTACAGAGTTTGCACTGCTTTCTTTCAGAGTAATATTTTTTGTTTTTTTTATTATGTCATTTAAAAAGCTTTTATTTTGAAAAACAAAAGCGATCAGGATCATCGCCAATGAGAGACACGGTTAGGATGATATGGTCTTTGAGAATTTAAAAACAATTTTCGGGCGAACCATTAACCTAAAGTGCCTAAAAAAGATAAGAGTTTAAGACGCTGATACAAGTTTTAACAATTTTGCTCAGAAATGTTGGACAAATATGTATTTATTTATATAGTTGAATGGCTTCCGTAAAGGTTTTCAAAATAAAGTGGAAACTTGGCAAACCGGAAGTGTGTAGCTTTACGTCTTATTGTTTTATTTAATTTAACATGCTTTGCTTAAACTTTATATGCCAATCCGTAATATACGAACATACTTTTAATTTTTTATAAGCAAACCAAAAAATTTCACAGTACATTGTATTTTATTACTTTACACCCTTTCAATACCGGATATCCTGTTATGCTGCTATACTTAGCTTGAAAGTGGTCAATCAGGCAGGTAGTACCCTTTTTTTAAGTTTATGTAGTTTTTGGCGACATTTCCAAGTTGATAAAAATCAAAAACCCGGAGTTGGTCAGCTCGCTAAGCGCGACACGTCACTGACAATATGACTGTGAGTTACTTTTAAGTAATTTCAGCTTATTCCTGGACGTGTTTTAGCTTCAGTACGTGGCAAATGTTTTTAGTTTAGCCTTCAACAAACTAAGACTCCATACTTCCCTCAGCTGGACCGTTTTTTAGTCACGGGTTATGTAACAGCCGCTCTATTAAAAATAATAAGCCAGTTCGTTTAGCATAAAGAATGTTTAAGAATTGCCGTCATCACAACAGATGATGTTCTGTGTTGTAGTTTGTTCATATAAAGGGAACAGGGTGGCTATAATGTCTAGGAATTTTGGGATTTAGCTGTAAATATTTTCATGTCTGGACCAGTATACTTGAACACATTCGTATTTTTAGGCTTCGTTATATTTTGCATTGATTGAGAAATATCAGATTTTTTCCCCTCCAATTAGATCATTTTTACTCTTCTTTCTTATAAAATGGTAACCTTCGTTTTACTTCATCTACCACGTTGGACTTTCAATTAATCATTAACCTGTTTTTAAAGAACCACAAATGTACTTCTCAACAAATTAGAACAATATCAAAGAGTCAATATTATCCAGAAATTCAGTTGTAATTCAAAAGAAATTTCCTTAACCTCTTGCTGAAAATTGCTACCTTTCAATCATCTTAGAATTTTTTTCTAAGGCTTTATTGCAGTAGTTTTCTATTCATCATGAAATTCTAAATTCACAGCTAAATAAATTCTGTCTGTCACAGAAGCACGAGTTTGAGGTGGCGATGACCTGTGAAGGATGCTCTGGAGCCGTTACTAGAATCCTCAACAAGCTTGGAGGTAAGACCGACACATCTCTGTCATCTTCTGTTCCACTTTCATTGCTGGTTTTACTGGAAGCACTGGCATAGTTTCACCTCTCATTCCTTCTGATTGTTTTTTGGCACTCATCCACTGCACAAAATGAACACGTTTACAAATAATATCGATGTTAAAAATTATGTGCAGGACGTTTGTATTTTACAGGAGATGAAAAGGAAAATAACTAACCGATAACATAAAAAGACACAGAACTGGTTACAATAAAAGAAGAAACAAAAAAGACAGATAAATGACAAAGCATTACATCTTAACAGGAAATGGAGAGGAAAGTGTTAGGGATATGTTCTATGATTGACTTTGTCTGAAAATATAATTGCAATGGTTAGGCAGTATGACAGTGATCCAAAGCACTCTGGAATGCCCCCTTCTGAATGGATGAAAGTCATTGTAGTTTTCGAGCGGCCTAGTCAAAGTCTGGATTTAAATCTTAATTAAAAGTTGTAGCATTAATCACACGCAATTCTTGCTTGAAAACTCGCCAATTAAGAATGATTCCGCAGACCAGATTGTGCCAAAGGTCCTTCATACCAATATAAAAGAGTCATTGACAGTTGTTGCTCTCTTATTCTATATAACATCTTTTTTTCATATTTATTTTGTACAAATTAATTTTCACTTTGTCATTAAACTGGATTTTTTTTGTTGGTAAGGATTTTTTGTCATAATATCCATATTTTGCTGGTCATGACAGATTTGTAAAAGCAATAAAATGGTAAAACATTCATTGTTGTGAATAATTCTTAGAGTAGCAAAACTCTTTATTGTCCCACATTGGGGAAATTCAGGCATAACCATGGTAAAGCACATTTTAAAAGCACAGTATGTCAAGATACTGAATTATATTTAGGTCTTATAACAACTTACAGTTCTGTGAAAACAAGTCCTAATTTGAGTTTTGTGAGAAGGTCATTCATATCAGTGCAAACAGGTCCTTAACACTGCATGCCGGAGACAGATCAAGAAATGCTTAAAGGCAGCTTGTATCACTTCCACTCGTGACTTCTTTGCTCCGAGCGTTGACTCAGCCGCTCGGTCACCTGATGCTGAACAGCTTGTTTGTTTCACTTTTATTTGACTTGGTCATTAAATTGTTTAGAAGCCATATTTCAGTTCCCTTTTTCTATTTTGTTCCCGTCCCACATTCTAAGCTGTGACTTTTCAACAAGATAAAGAAAATCTATTCTTCAAATCCTCCTTCACAGTCAGGTCAAAGAGAGCTGAAAAATCTTTCATTCATATTAGAAAGAGAAGCAGATATAAAGAGGAATTTCTGATTGTTTCCAGTCAGTTGAATGAAAATGTTTCTACTTCTGTTTTCATCTCTCAGATGTGAAGTTTGAGATCGACCTGCCCAAGAAGCTGGTTTGGATCGAGTCAGACAAGGACGTGAATGTTCTCATGGAGACGCTGAAGAAATGTGGGAAGGAAGTCAAGTACAACGGCACTAAATGAAGGAGTCTGCTTCATATGTTTAACAGGTGACACTGTGCTGATAATAGAGTTAAAGTCCATGTTCATGTTAATGATTGCTGTAAAGAGTTTTAGCTTTTTCTTGGTGTTTTTGTGAATTAAAACATAGTCTGCAAAAAATCTGCATACATTTAATGCTTCTGTAACTGTTTAAACTGTATTCATTACTTAAAAGTGAAATGTTGAATTATGTTTCGTTTTAGAAAACCCTGCTGCTGTAAAGAATTAAGCTAGACTTGAAGTCAATTACCAGGAGTCCCCAAAGGTGCCACGCCTCATCAACCCATGTTCTTGGAAAAGATCTGGGAGGCAAACTCTCTCAGATTGAGCCCCTTCGTTTCAAGCTTACAGTTGACAAAGAGCTCTTGGTGTGGATGACGTTATCATGCATTTAGGTTTGGAAAACAGAACATTTAGGTTTGGAAAACAGAAAAAAAACTTCTAATTTCTGTCCTCGATTGATAGATTATTGGATGTTTTTGTGGTGGCATAAAATTTAGTATTTGAAATCCTATTCTTTGTCCAATTTGCTATAATTTCTGCATTGTGTTTTGGGCCTTGGTGTAAAAGCTAGAGTGTGACGCCCCCTGCAGTTTGGTGGACTTACAGTTGAAGCTGTTACTATCCGTGGTGAAAATCCTCTTAAACCTGCAAAACGATCCTGTTAGTCTTCCTTCAAAGCAGTTCAAGAACATTCCCTGTATCTGTTTGAAATAAAATGAACTGTTGCTCCTTTTGCTTTTATATTGACTCAGTAGTATTGACAGCAAATGTTATCCGACACTGCTTTGTGGATAATATCTATAGATATAATTTGGGGTGGAAAGATAACCATGTTTTTACCGTTTAAGGACTACCACTTTTTTACACTACAAATCGTCAGACATTGCATAAATCATAATCATGTAGATTTGATAACAGGCATCTGTGTATTTTTACATATAGTTTGCTTTGGGTTTTGTTTATGTTACCACCTTCCTTCTCCTGGCATAAATTTGATTCTCAGAATGTCTTATTCACGCACAACTGAAATAAAATCAATTATGTGTCAAACCTGTCCCCATATTTTATTAGATCTATGCTAACCACTGCTCTTGGTGTGAAAGCAGTTTTCTCAGGCTTTTTCAGGACTTACATGTTGCCATTTACGTACAGTTTGACTTGTCATTTTTTTCATTATATTTGCACTAAACCATACTTAGGTGGCAGATTTCTTATTAAAATGTTGTGAAATGAGAAATAAGACCATAAAGCCACAAACTAGATCCACTTTTTTTCTATTTCATTGAAATGAGAGATTTCATTTTCATCTAATGTTAGAAATATTTGTAGCCAGACTTGAGATATGATGACGTTTATGTTAGTCACTGTTGGTTTCAAGGTGAGAACAAAAAAGGAAATAGATAAATGCAGGTGTTAAAGATAAAGGTTCGATGTGACTAAACTCTCAGAAGGCAGTGAATTAGTCATTCATCTCAATTTGCATTTATTGGCCACTGGTGATGGTCATATTTCTACATGAGCTGAGCTTGATAAACCTCTCCTAACCCAACCTTTAGGAGAGGTTTATCAAGCTAAGGTGTCAGCTTGAATCTACATTTCAACCACCAGGAGGCGCTGCGGGACAAATATGTTTCAAATATGGGAAATGTTTTAATGAAAGAAAGGCGGATTTATTCATGTTAGGACCAAGTGTCTGAATGAACCTCAGACATGTTCATAAAACATGTATGAGGTAAAATCCTGTAAAACATGTTATCTACTTGATTCTTCCATGATAAGCTACATTATTTAACACCTCTGAGCTAATGTCACTATAAAGCACATTTATATGTGGGAGATACAGTATCCTAAATAAAAACAAAAAATAAGCCAGAGAATGGTTTAGATCCCACTACAAACATAGCAACTTACAAATCACGTAGAAGAATTTGAACAGCACCTTTTGCAGTGGGAGCCACTCAACATGAAGTGATAACATAGAAGATATAACCATGCTGTCCATAGACAGGATAAATGGGGCAATCAAATCCAGATCCAGGCCTTATCTGTTACCTCTGAGGGAACTGTCACCATAAAAAACAACATTAGTATTGATAAAGGATTCAGCAGAAAAATAAAAGTCCAAATAAAGTGCAGTAGTGCATGGTTCTGCTGCTTAAATAGATGATCACGCTGTCTGCACAGACAGCCAAGGAAAAAAACAGATTAGAGGGCGTCACCTTTAAGAAGCAAGAAAATATGTGTTTTTTTGTTTTTCTTTTAATGTGTGCACCTGGCAGAGGCGGATTTATTCATGTTAGGACCAAGTTTGAAGACAAACAGGGGAGCCTCCCTTTCCTTCTCTTTGTCACTATTTTAACCATTTTCTTTTATTGAAATCAGTTCAGACTGAACTAGTCTTGCTTGCTGTTTTACTTCCAGGTATTTTTTATTTTTTTTGCTGAAGAAGAGCCTGATGACGTACGGCAGCCATTGTGAAATTGTATGAAAAATGAATGATAACTTAAACAGGCCATCTACTGTTTACAGTCAATACAAAATGTTTTACTGAGTCATGACGTCTACAAACAGATAATCCTGTATAATTGATGCTTGCTCAGCCTTTGTGGAAATGTGGTAAACATGTCGAATCCTTTGTAGAGGCTGCAGAGGATGAAGAGTCCCTGGCTGGCCTCAGTCTGAACCAACCACTGAGGAGAACAGAGCTTCATTGTGTACAGCACAAACTCCACAGATAACAAGGTTGTCAGCGCGTCACTGGGTTCCTCATCTTACTCTCTTACGCACACAAATGTGGTGTCATTGTAATGCCTGTGATAGCTTCTGATTTCACAGGCAGAAGCTGTACCTTCAGCTTAAATGTCTGAATTTCCTTGACATCACTGAAAGGTGAATTCCTCTGAATCTTGAGCAAGAGGTTCAAAAACAGAACAGAAAAAGGTTCAGTTCACTTCACACACAGTTTTTAATTTTTTGAACAGAAAACTAAGAATTTAAAAACTGATGTTTTGAGGACGAAAAATGGGGTGGACTCTGTTGAAGTTTGAAACTTCAGCAGAGAAGAAATCACTAAGGAGTCGCTATCGTTTGTCAGTGACGTATTTAATGCGTCAGTTTGTCACTTTGAAGTGCTGAGCCGAATGAGAAGGCTATTAATGTTAATTCAGTATTTGGAAACGTGGCCAACACGGACTGGACGACTATGTTCACTTCATCCACTCCCATTGCAAAAACTATAGGCAGACTACAATTTTAAAACAATGTAAAAAATTGCGACGTTGTTCACAATCTCTTCTTTTTTCAGTGATTTTACCGAAGAGCTATGGATTCAACACATTCAAATGACACACAACCTTTTTATGAACTGAGCGATGCTGTGAGAGTCTGCGAAAGCCAGCTGCATATTTACAAAAAACTCAAAAGCATCATCCTCCTAATACTTCCTATTGTCTTCATCTTTTTCACCAGTAGTAACATCCGGATGTTGGTCACATGACTCGTGTCAGGTAAAAAAAGTGTTTCCATTGCAGTTTTGAGAAATACATATATTTCGACATAGCTGAAAAACCATCATATCCTAGAGCAAAAACTTTTTATCGGAAAATGTGAGTTTGCCGTGTTTCCACTAAGCAAATCTATTTTCATAATTTCAGTTTGTGTAAGTTTATGGTTAATGGAAATGCAGCTACTGAAACCCCTCAGGTCTGCACCATGGTAGCTTTGCTCATAGGTTGTGTTGTCCCATCACAACAAATCCCAATATGATATAATCAAATGAAATATAGAAAAATCGAAGGGGTAGTGACACTTTTGCAATGCACTGTACCTGTTCTAATGCTGGTATTTTTGTATTTACCACACACTGCTCTCAGTTGACCAGTGGTATAAGATTAAATCATGTTATATGACTGCATATATGTATCTCAGAGGTTAAGAAAAGGTGGCTCAGGGTGCAGTTACAGCTGTCACATCCTGCCCTGTGTGCCAAAACCAACTCACCCATCACCAGAAGGTTACAGCCAGTCAGCAAAACGCGCAGCTTGATGGACAAGAGCAAACACTCAGTCGACTCTGCGGCTTTACATCTTGGTGGGAGTCTCAGCTGTAGATTGCCTCACTGTTTGGTGGAACTTAATCATCCTGCGCTTGATGAAAGAAATTCTTTATGGTTTAATATTTACTTCTTATTCATGGAGCTACCATCTTCTCTTTAGTTCAAAAGGTGAGATTTTTTAAAATATTTTGTCATCTAAACAAAGTTATTTTGTTTTTGGTAGACTTATCATTTATCTTTTCACCATAAACTGTTATAAATGGAGTATTGTCAGACTTTAATGTGCATTGTGTCCAGGCAGAAGAATGACTCATTCTTCTGCCATTTAGCAAAGATAAATAAGGAAAAGTCATTGTTTCAAACTTGATTCAAACTTCAGTCCGTTATGGCAGGCGACTACAAAAGTTTAGATGTCTGACACACCTGAATCAAATAATTAGGTTATTAAAAGTGTTTCTGTAGAATGTAACTGAATACTGAAGGATATATGAACATCTGGTTTCAATTGCATATAAAGTTTTGTTGATGAGAATCTACACAATGTTGAGGGAGTCCTAAAATCATCACAATGCCACATGGTATTTTTTCTTATCTATCCCCTTCCTTTTTTACTGCTTCGTGCAGCTGTCTTGTTTTGACCTGTTTCAGATGCAGAGATTCCTTTGATTTGCATTCCAAAGATGAAAACCTTTTCCTAATCTGGAATCATCCATGAGAGCAGAGAAGAGGACGCAGACAATAACAGCTACATTACTAGAATTATGTCTATCAAATTAATTCCCTAGACCATCATCAGCAAAATGTATAATGAACACATAAACAAAATCAATATGTTAAAGGAAAAAAAGAAACAGACCATTTTGGGAAGATAACATTTAAAGTTCATCTATTTTGAGAGTTTAAGGGGTCTTCTTGTTTTTATTTATTCTGTTTTGCTTCAGATTTTGTTTTGGGGGGGGATTGGACACCAAGTCCTTTTCTCCTCGTCTGTCTCTCTTTATTTGTGCAGTCTATATAATCATTGGCTTCTAGTTGTACTTTTTTTTTATTATCTAGCAGATCTTTTCTCTGCTTAAAATGCTTGTTTCTGACAACATTTCTGTCCTTCAGCCTGCTTTGGGGTTCTTCGTAAAATGTTTAGGGTTTTAGATCTCTCCCTGGTTTAACACACCTGGATCAAATGATGTTTCATTAGAAGGCCTATGAAGAACATTGACATGCTGGAAAGGTTGTTACTACCACCAGTGAGAGAACTAAAACATGCAGGATGCCGACTCTCGAGAACCGACTTTGGGTACCCCTGGTTTAGGCAATGGACCACCCACAATGTTTCAACCACGAACATTAAAGGATGTTTATCTTTTGGCAAATCACTGTAAACAAGGAGAAAGTTCAGGTATGGTTTGATGATAAAAAAAAAAGTACAGTTTGATGAATTCACCTGTAAAGAGACAAAAACCTTGTTTTATTCTGTTTTATGTAAGAATTTTTTGACTGCAGCTTAGTGCCTGGCTTACATGTTATGTGTTGGACATGGACCCATAGTGAAATGGCATTTTTCCTGCAATCTTTGTACATTTTCATCAATTGTCAACATGTGAGAATCTAAAGAAATATGTTTGAAAAATCTAAATTGCAAGGAATTGTTGGGATCCCAGGTTGTTGAGTTGTTTTGGTAGCTTGAGTTCATTCTTTGATTTTTGTGAGTTTGTTTTTCCATATTCTTTCATTAAATCTTCATATTCACTGGCCAGCCCCTTTTCCTTCATTTGGATCCTACAACAGCCATCTACTAATCATTAACATCAAAAAGACCCTTAAAATGTGTTCATCTCACTGGGGTTACAGTAGGTCACCAGAGAAGAAACATCATTTAAAAAAAATAAATAAAAGAAGCAACATCATTGAAGGAAAAGCAGTGGTTTCACATAACCTGTGACTCACTTTAGGTCTGTACACTAAACCAACAGGAGGAAAAAACCAATCAGCATTTACATATTCACTTTTTCTTAAAAGTATAGAAAGTGCCAGTAGATTGTAGTTGCAGATCCCTGGGCTACAGGTGGAAAATGGATGTCCTGAGTGAAACTCTGTGGTTCAATTGGCCTGAAAGCAGAATGAATATGTTGGTTGCTTGCTTTCATGATGTTTTCAGGCAGTTCTTAGATGTTGCTGATATTCAGGTACTAAAGTGCCTTTGATCAACTGCACCTTTCTGCTTCTTTCCCTCTTGCTGCTTTAGTTTCATCTTTGTGTAACAAATAATGCCTCTATGTAAGCTGCTGTGTGTTTTCATATCTGAAGTGAAATTTCAGTAATTCACAACCTGGTGGTTACCAAATCATTGTATGAATACAAAAACAAAACAGCCTAAAAACATTCATAATCAAACAAATAGATGAAAATTTCAAACATTTACTTTTATTTTTAAAATGCAGGGTCATTCGGGACATATGCTTATAATTTTGTTCTCCTCAGCATTAATATTCAAATTTTACAAAAAAGCAAGAATCGAAACACAGCAAAGAACTTCAAAGCTATTTCTTAACCCCTCTTCAGACCCACTGGCTCCTAGAATGATTTGCTACTAAACAGAGCGACAGCCCTTTTCTGTTTAATAGATGTTTTGCCTGTAGTCACTCTGAGCCTGCTTCTTCTATTTCCCTTCCTGCTGCTCTTGTTAAACAAACGCACACAGAAATAAAGTCATATGTTAATGCTCTGAGTATTTTTGCACATAGGAACATTCCTTGAGGTGTAAATGACATGTTTGCTTCTCAGGGGCCTCAGATCAGTTGAATGAAAACAAACTAAAAATGAATTTAACATAGAAAACCTCAAAAATGAAGCAGCTTTAGAAAATAATCTTCATGATTTCAAGCTTGCTATCCAAGTAGATATATTTACCATCCAGTAAGAAGTTTGTAAAAATTCTATAACGTTCTGTATTTTACACCTGAATTAAAAAGAGACACTGTGAAGATGTCAACGTGTTTTGTTTTCAAAGGAGGTCTGGGATTTAGACGTTCCTGAAAACAGTCTGTCAGAGCCGCCACACTTCCACCTGATGGAAGGTTTCAGGCTGTAATTACACCAACACAGAGGACTCCACAAGAGCTCGCCGCTGTGGAATCCACCACAGGTTTCCAGGATTTTTAACGGACGCCTACAGTCAGGTTTCCAGAATCATCCTCAGAGGATCAGTTAGATCACAGGGTGTGGCTAGAAGAACTGGTCAGCATGCTTCACATCATCAAAACCACGAAATGTTTATGTTCTGGATTGTAGTATCATAAAAATGCATATGGGCAAGAACCTCTGAGACTGAATAAATTTTCTCAATGTAAGCTTCAATCTTAAAAATGCAAACAACATTTGCACAGTGTCCAAATATGAAGCTGCTGCGCAAACTGCAGAAAAATACCAGATTTTCATCTTCTACTCTTCATAGATTACAAGAGCTTTGGCTGAAACATCACATAGCCTCAAAGTTTGCACACAATACTATTAGAAATATTGTGGAGGCAAGAAGAAATGGTCTAAAGGATGAATTTCAGAATAAAATGCAGGCGCAGCTGCAAATAGTAGCTGATGTGTCAACCAAAGAGCTGAGCCAATGTTGTGACACATATTTCTTTTCTTTCTTTTTTTTTTTAAATAGGCTCAGTCTAAGCATCACACATGCTGTTTGGACACGTAAATCAGTTTAATCAAATTTTTTTTTTTTTAGCTTATAGAATAGTCAAGCTTAAATAAAAAAAAACTACATGATTTTGAGAAAACAAGCCTTGTGGTATTGTGCCACCATCCTCCAGACTTCCTTCTTCTTAGAAACTGAAATCAATCAGCCAGTCAGCATCTGGATGGCAAAGACAAAAAAGAAAGAAAAAAACATCAGACATTTTCAGCAGATGTTCCCAGTATGATCTTCCAGCCTCATCTGGTCTTCATTTTTCTCTAATTCATTTTCACTTTAAACTCACTGACGTGGCAAAGGAGTCCCTTTTACTGCCTAATTGTGCTTAATACAGTTGCCTGAGCTGTCTTTTGCCTTGTGGCCACATTGCACCTCTAATCTTACTAACTTTAGGATCTGAACAGGCTTCAAACTGCTGAGCTGCACTTAATCAAACAGCAGCAGGCAAAAATAAAGCATAATTGCGGCATTTTGCTAAATCTTTTGTGAAGCGGTCAGGCGCAGCTGCCACGTTTACATGAGAGGGTGAGGAGATGGCAAAGAGAGCAGGGTGTGAGAGGAGAGAAGGGAGAATAAAAGGCAATCAGAACAGATGGGAGGAGAGAAGAGAGAGTCATGTTCTAACAACACCTCCTCTCCATCAGCAGCTGGATTTCCAGGCAGAATGGAAAACGCCACGTTGCATTGCAGCTTTCACCCCCTCTCTCACGTCATCCCTTCGTCCTACTTCCTGATTCTGCAGCTGTTCTTCACATCTGCACTGGTCTGGTCTGTGGGAACAGACAGGAGCAGCCCACAAAACTCCAACAGAGGAAATAAAAACAACAAATAAAACCCCTAAGCTCAGAGTGAGAGTCAGGGGAAATGTGTGGCTGTCCTTTTCAGATAGGTGTTTGAACATTAATTTAATAAAATAACTGAGATGTGGAGAACTAATTGTTCCATAGACAGTGAGTTTAATAATAACTCCCCAGAGGGCTAAGAAACTTCACTGAGTCATTTAATTCCCGTAAATATACGCCTTCAGAGGCTTTGAAACAGAAACATTAAAATTTGTAATGCAAAATTAGAAAGTTAGGGCATTTTAATAATTATGATGCCCAGATGGACTAAAACAGACACACTATGTTTTTAACTGGGAATTTGTATCCAGAACAGAATGTGTCCTCGTTACTGGGTCATATACCCAAATGCAAACCTAAACTTTACTGTGCATAAAAATGCTTACAAAGACGACAGACATTTTCAGACACTTTTTTAGGCTGAGAGGCTTTTTGGAAACATGGACTGTGGATCAGTAATCCAGGTCTTTCTGTGAAGAACTAGAACAATGAGAAAAAGGATCCAGACTTGGTCAGCAACAAGTCTGCTATGGCATGGACAATCAGAATACTTAGCAAGGTTAATTTTCCCTTCTGTGGTGGCAAAAAAAGAGCAGAAGGGATATTAGAGTGGGACTGCACTTTCAAGAGCATATCTTTTCATGCATTGTTCTGCAATGCAATGAAACGTCACAATCTCTATGCATTCCCAAAGCTTTTCTGGATGGCTAATCTAATGTGTTTGTAAATAGCTGATTAGAGGTAAACAAAGCTGAAGTTTTGTTCAACACATCTGAATTAAATGAAGCTTCTGTATAAAGTGATCACATGCTAAGGTGGTCATTTAGCTGAGCAGGCCCAAAGCATAAGTACATTGATAGGACTTTTGCACCAACCAGGTCGGTTCCCGGACGTGTTTTAGAACCGTTGTTGTGTGTTTCCACGGAACAATAGGTTCCACAGCACCAACTATGGGTTTTTCTGCACGATTTGAGACATTTTCTGTGGTCTTGTCAGCAGCTGGCAAAAAAAAAAAAAAAACGGTCAACTGAACAAAGAAACAACAAAGAAGCATAGCAGCAAAGAATGCGCAATGGTGTGTTGAGGAACAGCTGATTTTATTTTGGGCTGACTGGATTGCTGGAAAACAGAGGCATGATGACATTTGTCTCACTGTTGGTGCTGTAAGAGTGAACACTATTGATTATCAATTGAATGGTGAGGGGATTATTAAATTAAAGGAAGACCTTTAAATAAAGAAGCAACATTCACAGTTCAAAACATGTTCTAACATGTTCATAGAGGTATTTCTGAGTCACAGAGTGAATATGTAAATGCTAATAGAAAACTCATAATGGAAGAACTTATATTGTTCTTCCATTTTCTAAGCTAAACAACCTGATAAAAAAGGCTGGTTCTAGAGATGATGGTAAAAAAGGATTCTGCTTTTAATGACCATCATTGTGGGCCACTGGGAGCAACGTCTTCTTCAGACTGTTACACAACCACAGAGTGTCTTCAGTCAGAGGTTTTTCAGAGCCGATGTGAGACAGACCTATGCCATCAGGAGCTACAACAACTCTTTGAAGAAACTTGTATGAGTTACAACAATATTCAATTTACCTTTCTATTTCGTTTTGTTCATTGCAAATTCTCTCAATCTCAGTTGACTGAATGAAGGAAATCTGTGAAAAACAGTGTTTAAGTCTCACCACTGATTCTCAATTTAATTAAGGTCTAAACTTTGACTGGGGCATTATAACCTTGTCATTATAGCTTTGCTTTTAAGACTTTGGGAAGTTTTATAACAATTCTCACTGGTATTTAACTCCTTCCATCTGGCTATCAGCTTTGATCAGTTTGCCTGTTCCTGATAAAGATAAGCATCCCCACAGCATGATTACAATGTTGCTGCCACCATGTTTTACTGTTTACCAACCAACATCTTTCCTTTATACATGGTTGGTGGCAAATTATAAAGGGCCTTCAGATAGCTTTCTTTATACAATTTCTTTCTTTGTTCTGTTCTCGCCTAAAGCTTCTACGTTGTAAAGTGCACTATGAATAGATATGTTGTTAACAGATTCTCCAACCTGAGCTGTGCATCTCTGCAGCTCCTCCAAAGTTACCACGGATCTCTTGCTCTCATTCTTATTTAAAATGCTGCATGAGATGGTCAGAGCTTAGTATTCAATTTATAACCTAACTCATCTCTAAACGTTTTCACATTTTTATTGCAAAAATAAAAATGTATGTTCCTCGATCTTTATGATATTAGTTTTTTTTTTCCACTGATGCTTTCCTCCTATGCCTTCCCAAGTCAATCACTGAAAGCCACAAAGACACCATGAAATGTGAAGCTATGAAAGACAACATTTCTGATAGCTGCATTTGATGGACAAGCATCAACCAGACAAGACTGCTGGGAGCTGGAACATGGACAGATGTGGGAGTACTGATGGGTTTGGGGTGTTATGTTGGTAAATGTAAATTGCAGCCTTCAACAGTTGCTCATATTTACATATTTTGTGGATGTACTCACAGCAGGTAGCATGTTGTAACTTTAAATCTGAGTTGTTTATTTTAATTTTTTTTTTCTGAGCCACATTTAAAGCTTTATGCATCATAGAAATTGAAGTAACTAAATTACATTTTTTTTTGTCTATTTTATAGACAGACCTGCCAGAAAATGATAAAGCTTGCTCAACCTCAGCAAAGTGTATTTCTCAAGCCAGACTCTTGAACTTCAACCTACCTAAGGGAGCAGAGAGTTAGTTTTAAGCCCATCCCACCAGTGCAGGAGGAGACTGGGAGGAGGGCTGTGGGGGCAAGAGTTGTGTCCAGACTGGGACGTCCCACTGGAAACGTCTTCTGAGTGTACTGGTGAGACAGTTAGATCTTCCTGGGGCCCCGCACACGGCTGACTTCTCTCCAAGCGTCCCTGCTCTGCAAAGCTGAAGGTAAGAGGTCTCACTCTGCCCAGCAGTTACTGCCTCAGATTGATATTTCTCTTTATTTGAGCTCTGAGTTAAAGCTTTCTGCAACTTGTGGAACTATTTTGGCATTCAGCTGTAAAACTGCTCTTAAAGGTGAAGTTTGACCACTGATGGATGTGGGGAAATTTTGTTTTCATCACTGTAAGATTTAAGAAATCTTCTTCAAAAAAAAGTTTCTGTTTTTCTAAAGCAGGTAGAATCTTTATTTCTATATTTGCCCACATTTCCTTACTTTATAGTCCTAATTAAAGTCTTTCTGATTAGGCAAACTTATATCAAACTAACTTACTGTCCGGCATTTCATTTCAAACTGGAATGTGCTGAAAATGGCTTCTTTGTTGTTCAAACAGCTGCCAGGAAAATCATTCATTGTATGAACACAGTCTGTGATTTGGGAGATTATTGACTGTGAAGCTATTGTGTGCCACATCGGCAACTGGAGGAGGAGGGGGAAGAGGAATTAGGTCACTGGTGTAGGAGTGGATGGATGCAAACAAGTCTTTCTGCAGGTTAATTTTTGTTTTCCTTTCTTAGCTAATTTTATTCTTTACTTTAGTTTGATGCAATAAGTGCCACGCTCTTTGTTGCTTTGAGATTTCCCAGTTTTACAAAGGGTATCAAGTTCTGCTTGTGAAAAATGGGGAAAGAAAAGAGGGAGGGATAAAAAGGATAACATTTCAGTTAAGCCACGCAGAGAAAAGGGAGCATTTCTCCAGAGATGTCCCTCTCTTCTTCTTCCCTCCCTCCATCTCCTCTATGACTCCATTCCTTAATTACTCCCATGTAAAGGAATGCAGGTCGCTGTGGTGAACAGTTACCAGCTGTTTGCTGTGAGTCAAAGCAGACACCTAAAAATCTTTTAATTTGATAATTTTCTTTGTCTTAGAACCCTGTAGAAACTTTCAGAAAGCCATTTTCATGCACAAGTCTAACGTCAGCCAAAAAATAGCTTCCCTAGTTTGGTTAGAAACATGATTTTCAGCTGATATGGCAAGACGTTTTATGGATCACTGCTCTTTTTCCGAGCTCTGAAAATCTGTCAGAGATAATTAAATATCATATGACAATCAATGTTGTAGCTACATATATTAGAAGGTTT
Source organism: Girardinus metallicus (assembly GCA_903067095.1). Lineage (NCBI taxonomy): Eukaryota > Metazoa > Chordata > Actinopteri > Cyprinodontiformes > Poeciliidae > Girardinus > Girardinus metallicus. The sequence continues at coordinate 4,638 of CAEGAE010062784.1, read as the reverse complement.
TGTAATGAAATTTGCATTACATAGGTATCTGGCAATTTGATTAATGTTGCATCTAGTTAAAAAGTAGTTGTACTACAAATGTTAACACCAAAACAAGCTACAATGGACTAAATTTTCCATGCCGCCAGAGTAATTTCCTCCCTTTTCTTCATTTAGAAACACTTCTTGTTTTCCTCTTTCGTCACACCTGTTTAAAATTTGTCTGAAAGCTCATTTAGAGGGAATAAAGCACAGTAATGTGTTGGCATCAGTGAGAGCGAAGCTGAGACTGAGTCTCTGGTGCCTAATTGTTGAGGTGGCAGGTCTGGGCTGAACTGTTTAGAGGAGGAGAAGGAGAAGGAGGGGAGTAAGAAAGGAAGGGGAGGTGGCATTGGAGCTAAGGATGCTGTGGAAAACTGATCCAGAAAAGCTGTAATCTCTTGACGGGAAGTAGGAGGACTATGGTGCTGTCTAGGCTGACGTGGAAAGGAAAAATCTGGATATTGTTCCTATAAGAAGGAAAATAAGAGGAAAAACATAGCAGGCATGAAGAATTAAGGCACAAAATGGAAATAGATTAGAGAATAATAGAGACTCATTTTTGTTTTGATATGATTTCTTCAGAAAAATTCTAGGGCAAATTGCTAGAACTGTTTGTTTCTATGTGTTTGAATGAAATTTGAGCTAGTAAGGTAGAACCTTTGTGCACATTTACGTACTTCCAATCATAAGCACAACTAAAAAAAAAACAAATTTATGTGTTTGTTTTATTTAAATAAACTCTTAAAGACCAAAACAATTAAACTTTCAATAAAAATCTAAGTTGCTCACAGAGATTTGCTCAATGATTTATTTTGAGCAAGGGAGGCACAACATGTAATATAACAAAAATAATAACATTCAGTCAGTCAGAGATGGTCGTTTTCTGCAAAAGCATCTAGAAAATCACAAATCAAGCATTGGATGACACACATTTCCCAATTTCTTTGATTCACATATTTCCTTCTAATTTTTTAAAACTTTTGCATATCTTTGTTTTGATTAAAAAAAGGAATATGATTTGGCCAGGTGTTGCAGAGTGAATTTATTTATTTTTTGTGATTTGTAAACAAATTAGAGAAATCTCCAATCTGCATTATTTGTGCTGTCAAATTGAATAAAATTTTTAAAATTACACTACTGCTGCTATTTGATTTCTATGTTTATCCTTTTAAAAGGCTTATGTTTTATTTCTTTTCACAAAATTAAGATCTTTTTTATGTTGAGAAAATATACTAACTTTCATTTATAGGACAGAAATACAAATACTCTTTTTGATCACTTGATTTGATCAGAATCCACATTGAAAAAAGTTTTAACAATCTCAGGTTCAGATCAAAAGCACAACTGGGATATATTAATTAAATTGAAGGAATATTTTTAGAACTCCAGTGGATCAATTCATGGAATCACATTATGGTTTTGAGCCACAACTAACAACTTAGTGCTATAAAAACTGTGAAGTGGTAGAAGAAAAGTCTGCTACATATGACGGGTCCCTCACAGATTCCAGAGACACGGGATTTGAGCCAATTAGCTGCGGCGGGGGAAGGGAAAATCTGAGTTATAAAGAGGTCAGGTGACAAACAACCCAGGCTAACAAAGATCCTGACTTTTCTCTTCCACCTTCACACAGGTGCCTTTCATGAAAACTGCTCTTTTCCAGGCGATTGAATAGTTGTGCCAATAATCTCAAGGGAGGAAAATTGAATTTATTAGTCACTGCAGGCCAAATGGAGTGCAGATTTCAGCTTCCTGAACCAGAAACACAACCAAACAGTAAGATTTATGAAAAACGAAAAAGGAAAACCAAAACGATAAAGGTGTTGATGTAAGATATTTATGAAACAGTAACATATGAGATTTATATTAAAATCAGTGGGTAAAATTTACTTAAATATAACTTTTCCTATCAAAACCTTTAAGAACGGATAACACAGTTTTGATTGCATTTGGCAGTGTCTATAAAGTACACCTGTCCCTCGAATCAGCTTCTTCTATTCCAACCTCAAATGACATCAAGATAAAAAATCTGGACAAGCCTGAGAAAGGCTGCAGACTTTCAACAAGAAGGTTATCAAGAAGAATAAAACTAATTAAGTGATTAATAAAAACTGGCCATCAGTCATCGGATCATCATTTCACAACTACACAGAAGGAGCATGTTTTTGATCTAAAGACTCTTTATTGGCACTGCTTTAAACTCTGGAGATTGGTCACAGATGGGTCCTTTATCTTGACAATGACTCAAAACAACACCAAGGCAACAGAACAGTGACCAACGAAAGATTGCATTAAGGTCATGGAGTGATCCATCTTACAGACAATCCTTTGATGAACCTGACCCTTCAAGTTACCTAGCAACAGCATAAAAACTCCAAATGATTTATTGAGTTTCCTTGAAGACAAAAACTCTCCCAAGATCCACCCAAACCTGGTGACCAGTAACAAGAAGTGTCTTAGTGTTGTGCATGTCAACAGATGTTTTATTTTAAGTATTTGTTCTGCACTTTCTCTGAATTTTATTCTTTCTTAAAAATAGAAAACTGATAATTTCTCCTTAAGAGAGCAAACTTACAAATCGAGCAAGAGAGGGGACCAAATTCTCCATGCAGCAGTTTCAACCTCATTAAATGTTCTTCAAATTAATTGCCAGACACTTGCTAATGCAATGTTACCCTTCTTATGTGTCTTGACAGACTTTCAAACACCTGTTTGACCTGCTTAACCTCTTTGATCTGTTTGGTCCTGCTGCCCCATAAAATCCATCCAGATGGTGGACGATGTCATAAAAGATGTCATGGTTTGGTCAGACAGACAGCGTCTTATATGTAGGAATTTTGCCCTCTAGGTTTGACAGGGTACAAATAAAGAGCCAGCAACATTATATAAAAGACTGCAAATTACTGGAGATATTTTCAGGTTCAAACCTAAGCTCTGTCTGTATATGTCACAGAGATGCAAGTCAACCATCATACACTCCTTATATTTTAACAGTATTTCTGTAATTTATCCCATCCACCTCTGGGGCTTGGTGCAGACACAGGAAATTACTCTTCATTCTGAGAGATTTTGCAAATATTTCTCCGTTCCCAGTGTTGTTTGTCCAGACTGTTTGCTGTCACACAGACTATTTATCCTCCAAAACCTGCCTGTTATGTCACAGAGGAGGGTGAGAACGAATTCCTTCAAAGCTCCAGTGGAAAAAGCAACAGATATTACTGCAAAACTTGAGGAGAAATGTGAATTGGTGACAGTTCAAGCTCAGGCTGTTTTCCTCCAAAGCAAGTTTGCACTTGCTTACCTAACTAACCCAAATTAAATAGATTTGTGGGGAGAAAGGGCCCCTTTATGAGCCTGAAGTTTCCCTTTTAGCCTCAGTCCTGTTTGATTATGAGAGCAGCTTTCCAAATAAAATAATTTGTTTTGCTGTTATGTCAGTTAGTCCCGCCTCCTCTATCCTGACTCTTCGAAAAAAACAGGAATCTTTTAAAACTAAATAATGAGTACGTCAGGCCTCTCCAAGTCAAATATTGACGCCACACACTTTAGAGATGACACCATTTCTGTTTTCTCCCCTTCCAGAGTACATTTTTATATTTTTTTCTTATTCATATCTGCCACTGAGTTCTCCTTCGCCAGAAGCTTTTTGTTAGCTCTGCTTCTTCAAAGGCACACTTGTGAAGGTTATTTGGACACAGCATCCGTGTCCCCTGCCAAAGTTTCTGTAATTTTCCACCTCTAAGCTTTAGGTTTTTGACTTCCTGGCTTGGTATTTATGGACCTTCTCGAACAGCAGACACTTGCTTTAAACACTTTGTTTTATAGTGATAAAGGTGCATTAGAAGTTCTGTGTAGTAACATTTTGATTAAACCAAGAACCAATATAAATCTTTAAGATCCACAGTCAAGACAACACCAGTAACCAACCTGCAGGTTTTAGGTCATATAAATGTACTTTTAGCTTACGCAGCACAAAATATGGAAGAATCTACACAGTTACACAGTTTTGAATTTATTGTTGATACTTCTTCCTAATCCACACCTTGTCAGAATTATGTACACAACCGGTGCTGATTTTCATTTTCATTGAGCACAAGCAAGAGAGAGCAAAAGTGTGTTAAGCCATAATTTTAAAGTGGTGCTTAACATTTTAACTACAATTTCTTATTGAGTAGCTTATGGTGGAAAATGTTTAAAGGTATAATACAATTAGTATAGTCAGCTACTGGCATTATAATGTTAGTGTTACCATCCTAGTTACAGATTTCAGACTTAATTTGGAGATTTTTTTCTTTGACATGAGGCCAAAAGCAGACATACAGACTGAAACATGTATTTATTTATTTATTTTTATAGTAAATAGCATGAACATCCACGACTGTTGGGAATTTCATGGTTTAAAGGTCACAGGTAGGAATTTCCCCCCACCCCCAACATCTAAACAGCTGAATGGCTTCTCCTTATTTTATTTACAGTGGCTTTAAGTACTAATTGAGTGAAAGTTGTAGCCGTAACTGCTGTGCATTTTGAAAACTTATTAATTATTATTATTATTATTATTATTATTATTATTATTATTATTATTATTATTATTATTATTATTATTATTATTATTAT
>CAEGAE010062782.1:0-23434 GCA_903067095.1 Girardinus metallicus | reverse complement strand
AAACATTTTTCTTAGAGTACTTGAAATACAGCCAATAAAACAGGAAGTACCCCAGCCCTATCAGATGCAGCTTCCGGTTGTCGTGAAAAAGGTCTATTGCTCTTGGCCTTGGCAGCAAGAGAAAAAAGGCGCCCACTTTTCACTCCTTCTACCGAGAAAAACTCAATGGGTGAGAAGAGCACTCCTTCCCATCCAATTAACCAAGTACCCAGCTGCCTCCTCAGCTTGTGACGAAGGAGGAAACCAGACAACGAGGACAAGTGAAGGAATGAGCAACACACCTTCATGACCCGTGGGAACCCTTCACATCTCTTCTCGAAGAGCAAAATAGAAAAGGAGAGAGCGTCAGAAAGCCAAACCGAGCAACCTTGGAGTGGTGGTGGTTGATGGAGAGAGATTACAGATAAAGACCCTGTAGGGTACAGCTACTTTTACGTTTTTTTTTTTTTTTTTTAAAGTCAGCCTTGTAATTGAATTCTGTGCCGAAACCCACAAAAAAAGGAGAAGAAATAGTGATTCAGATGTGCGGGCAAGTGTTGCAGGGGGTGGTGGCATGGAGTTGAGTAAGGGGAGTTGAGTTTGAGATGCTGGGAAACAGTGAGAGTGCGAGCACTCTGCGTTCTTTCATTAGCACTCTAAATGCTAATGAATAAGTTCATAGCTTTGAAGATGCAGCCATGTTAAATATGCATGGGTTATCCAACTCAGTGTAGAGCTGGAAAACGAGGTGGGAGAGAAAGAAAGCGAGAGATACAGTAAGAATTAATCGGCAGGAAGGAAAAAAAATGTGAAGAAGAGGAAAGCCGTTCCCCTCGACATCTCTGATGTCCCCTTTCCTGTGGTTGGTCTTTTTAAATGCTAAACACTGAAATGTGTTAGTGAACCACTCAGCTGACTTTTGCAAAACTTCAATGTTCTTAGATTTTCTTTTCTTTTCAGCTATTCTCTCCTTAAATCCATCTTCTCTAATGGGTGGCATTTTTGTTAGAGGGAAAGTAAAAAAAAAAAGAGCTTTATTATGAAAATACCATAACAAATGCCATACCTATTCTTGCTAATATGAGTCGGTGTGAATTTTCCGTGTTCTCATGGTTTTTTTTGCGCCTGCAGGGACAGATGCAGAGTCAGTCATTAGTGGTAAGTTAGAAGACATTAAGCCAAGCTGCTTGTGGAGCAGTAATGACCCGGCAGTTTGAAGCGATGACAACGGCAACAAGGGACAAAATCCCTGTTGAGGACGATTTTCATTTTCTTGTAGGAAGGAGAAATGGACTGTTTGGAAGCAAAAGATAAACAAACCCAACAAACACACGCACACTCATAAGTGGGTGGCGCATATTGTTTTTCATATCCATTGTCTCTGGTTTTATTTTTCACTCATGACTACATAAATGCGTGCAAAACTGGATTTGACTGACCATTAAAGTATGCTGATCATTAACAGGTTAATAGCTTCCATTAATACCTTCTGCAGAGGTGACAGGGAGAGCAGAGGAGCTGTTTTAGTTTGATTTCCAATTAATATGTATGAGTGGACTTGTGAGGGGGAGATGATGTGAAGGCACATTATAGAGCTGAGCAGGGATGACAAAGCTATCTGATGACTTGACTAAAGGAGGAGGAGGCCACAATTTGGATATTAAAGACGTTTGACCGTAAAACATTTCAGTAATAAGTTAACTGAAACTTTTTTTTTAACTGTTTCTATATCAAAACACTTTTTACTGTCTGAGGCATGTTTTTGTGACATGCAGTTTCGTTTTGTGAAATCTAAAAATTGATCTTATTGTGAAAATTATATTTGATTGATGTAAGTGCTAAAAGAATCCTAACACATTTTTTTTTTTCCCAATAAAAGTAAAAAGTAATTGACAAATACGGTTTTAGCGCAATATTATAACATCAGAACACATTAAACTGTGTCACTCTGACACCAAAACAAAATAAGTTTTATAATAGTTTATCAGAGCCCATCGTATCAAATGAGGGCCAATGTTTCTTCAGGTACATCGGAAACATTTTACACTGGCAGCTCCTACAACTGTAAGTGTCATGATGTGTCAGTTGTTTGTTTTTCATCCCCGCCACCTGGGCGTAATTTCCACAGCTGTTTTTTGTTTTCTGAGTATGTTCTCCCCAGTATTTTTAAGTTCACCTGTGTCCCTAGTGTTTTGTTGGATCCTCTGCGTTGACTAGCTGCTCTCTCAGTTTAGTTTGTATTTACTGTTTGTCACCTGGATAGGTACCAGTTTGAGAATAAAGCTTCTGCTTTTTGCTTTTTATGCACGGCTGGACTACCTTCATTCACCACGATGTCTAAAGTGGTGAAGAAAAAGAGAAAAAGAACTGAAAACTTGTGCCAAATTGGCTTTTATCTTGCTACATATATTTCAATATTTAAAATGTCTTTTCCTTGGAGCCAAACATAAAGCTAATTTTGTGCAACGTGATGTGCTGTTTAATTTGCGAGCCGATTAAGATGTGCCCCAGTTTTCTAGTATGAATGTATTGGGATAAAGGGTAAAATCCATAGTCTATTGCTGCACCAGGACAGGGGCGTTGCTAGTTTCATTTTTATGTTTTTTTGTTGTTGTTGTTGTTGTTGTTAGTTAATAGTTGACCATTGGAAAGTGAATGCTCAATACACTATGCACAACTTCTGAGTGTTCCCAAGAGCGGCTTTGTTCATTAATTAATCAGAAAATAAGTTTGATTAATTAATAATCAGACTTATTATTGCATGGAACCACTTCTAGAATTTAGGCTGCTGAAGTGACTAAACCTTCACCAATGCAGACAGAGCATCTGCATAGCGCTGCATGAGATTAAAGAACGTTGTTATCAGGTTATTTCTACAATATTCCAGTAGCAATTGACTCAATTATTTTATAGTGGCAAATTCTGTATGAATGTTGTCTTTAATTTGTGATGCTCATTTGCTGCAATTTTTGAAAATGTTCAACAGACCCTGAGGCAACCTGGCACAGCTATGTCAAATTGTGCTACAACACCCCTCTCACTATATATTTACTGATATAAATATATCAGTATAGTGTTGCTTCTCAGAGTCTAAACATTTGAAAAACTTGAATTCATATCAGGTTACTTACCTGATATGAATTCAAGTTTTACTGCAAATCACTAAAACAATCTACATTTTCTCAAACAGAAAAACAAAACAGTATAAAAATAAGGAAAATTTTGTCCTCTTCACTGTCTACAGTCCTTTACTACGTTACTGTAGAGAGGAACTATAAGAATACAATATACATCACAAGCACCAACATAAAGGCCATCAGGCCAGATGAGGATACAGGGTCAGAGTAAAACTCTTGACGCAGGAAGTTTTTTCTATTTTCCAAACAGCAATGCTTGTCTAACAAGGCCAAATGCTTGTCCCTGCCAGGGCCTGACTTTAACAGAGGAGGTGATAAAAGGCCCTAATGGTGACAGACATCTCCAAACTGAGTAACCCACACAAAGGCCAGAGGAAAAGCGACGGCCTGCCAACGACCCCTGGGTGAGCTGACCAAGTCTTGTCCCAAGCTGAACTGCCCATCCAGCATACTTTGACAGAAAGTAATTTTGAAAAATGTAAGTAAAAAATGAATTTATGAACACACAGAGCCTTTCAACAGTATGTATTATTTTGATCCATTACAACCACATTATCAATGTCTTCTATTTTTGTTTTGTTTTTTTGGGGGGAGGGTGCTATATTGGACTAATGCGAAAGAAAAATAATCCACGGTTTTCCGTTTTTGTTCTTCTTGTGGATTGTTCCATCTACATTTGGATTTATTTCTCTCAGATCATTGTTAGTCTCTTCCCCTTGGTTTGTAATTTCTTTCTGTCTAATTCACCTTCCTCTGTTTGCTCTCCTAATTCTCTGATTAACACATCTACTTTCAATGTCATTCTATTCCTTTTTTAAATATAAGAGTATAAACTCACCAGTTTTCATTATTCATTACTAGATCATCTGCCCGTTCTGCTCTATGCTGCTTGATACTGCGTCTGATTTATTTTTAGATTTAATTGGTTTCATTATTTTCAGTTTACATTTTTGGACTCTTGGGCTTTAGGCTTGGCTTGTGTACATTTTTGTATTGCTTAAATTTTTTTTTGTTGCTCTACTTCTCCATCCCTTTGCCTGTTTTTGGGTCCTCCACAACCATCATTGCAAAATCTTTTAATATCTGCCATGTTGTTTTATTGACTCTTTTGAGGTTGACTTTGTATTTTTCAAAGAAATACAAACCCTCTCAGTAGCTTTCCAATGTGAACCACACACATGCACACACACAAAATCATAATTTCTATATTGCTGGCAACTAATTACATTCTCTTTATACTGACATTTCCATTCAAAAGAAGTAGCAGTCATGCCCTCCTTGTTCGTTTTTTCCCCCTTTCAATACCTAAGCAGCCCTCTGACTCAGAGCCACTAAAAATGTGCTAGTCAAATCTACAGGCATATAGATTTCGGTATGGCCAGACGCCACTATAGTTGGATAAAAGCCTAATGAGTTGATTGGAATTTGCATATGCAAGTGTTGAGAGAAAACTGAGACCTCACACTTTAGCATAAATCCTGTGGAATGTGTCATTTTGCTGTGGAAATACTTTGATCTCTGAAATGAAGCTCTGGCTGCCGCATATCCCGTGTGCACAACTATCAAAAAATTGCCCTAATACAATTTGACCCCAACTCTGAAACTGTGAGTTTCTGTAACAGTATATGTTGAGTAACTGAGGGAAATAACAAACATACAATATTTAGGGCTCTCTAACAAGCACCATGATGTGCCGAAGTGCTCACATCCCATAACTATTAGCATTTGCAATGCTGCAGCCACAAATTCCAAGATATTTTACAATTAAGATGATTACTACAGATCAACACAAAGTGCTGCATAACTGTAAAGTGTAAGGAAAATAATTCGCAAACTTTCTACCTTTCTGATAATATTGACTAACTTAGAAATCTGAGCTGAACTCCCCTGAGCCCTGTCAGAGAACTTGGGAACAGGAAATGTACTAAGGCAAGTGATATCAGATCGTAACCTGTCCAAACAATATCAGATGATACACAGGGTGGTCACAGAAAGAAACATTTTAAGGCTGCTTTTAAAGCGGATGTTTCTGCTTATTAACAGAATTCCTTTAACTCAAAAGAGTTAAAGCCAGTTCTTAGGAGTTTTAGATAAATAGTGTTTTTTTTTTTTCTCATTTCTGCCTTTGGAATAATTCTGATTAAAGCATCTTTTTTCTGTAAATATTTCTGTCTTTGTTCTGTAGCCTATGCGCGTTATCAAAAAAACATTAGGCAATATCAAGAACAGTTATAACGAGAAAATTTCTGAAGAAATTTAAACGGGGCCTGCCAAAGTGTGCCAGTCGGTTGGAACCCAGCATTCTGATGCTAAAAATTAGCATCGATGCTGATGTAAGCTACAATGTACTCAGTAGCATGTGGAGAGTCACGAGCATGTTGACTAATGTGGACTTACTCCATTCAGTATGTTAAAATTAGTATATAGGCTAAAATTAGCCAAAATGCTAATGTTAGCCTAAATGCTGCCAGTGGTATGTGGGGTATAACTAGCATGTTGTCTTACATTGACCTCCTCCATCCAGTGTGCTAAACATGGCTAATAAATAAACAAAATAGCTAAAAAGCTTATTTTAGGAAAACGGCTACTGTTAATGTGGGCGGGAGTTACATTAGCAATGTTTGTGTTAATGTTTGTGCACTTCGTGGCACTTGGTTACCAGAAAACATCCTCATCTCTTAGCAACAGATTAAAAACAAATATTGTTATTGTTAAAAAAAAACATAAGATTTCTTCTGCTCTTTTGAAATACTTATTATCTTACACTACTTAAGAAAAATTGTGCAGTTGGTGAATTTTGGAGAAAAGTGAAAATGTTTTTTTTTTTTAGGTGTAGAGTAATGGGTGCCTTACATGCATTGCCTGGAAGCTTTGAAAAACTGTGTAAAAATTCTTGTTTATGCTACGACAAAGATGGACTCTGTTTAATATAGGTTACTTCTGAAAGTGATTTCACTCGATTTTATTTTGGGGTTGTCTGAGTAATGAAGACTGTACTCAAATTCACCCCAGATTTTTCAATTAAAAAATGAATAAGTAAAACGCTAAGATTATTTTGATTCCACAATACCACATCAGGCTGCAGTGGTTTGATCTACCAATTAAACTATAGTACTTAATAACCAATAGGTGAAACATGACAAATTATGGCACAGTTCAAAGTGTGTAAATAACAGTATGTTGTTGACTACTCCATTGCAGTGAAGGAGAAAGACTTTATAACTGCAGATTACATCAAAAGGCAAGACGAATTCGGGGTGTTGGGAATAATCCCTACTCACTTACACTTGGTGGATAACTGAACACTGCTCCCTGACATTGTGGATCATCTTAAGAGAAGCAGTTTCTTGAATTTGGACAAGGTTGCTTTTCTGTTCTCTTTTGCGTTTTTCTCTTTAGCGAGGCCAGCAGCCTGCCTTTTGTGTATTTACAGTACTATGTGTCTGAGATTCGATTAGTCAGAAGACTGCTTAAACCATCTAATGGCAGGTAAAAAAAATATAATGAACTCAATCAAGAGGTGCAGTTTTTAATCATGACTCCACATTAACAGACAAATATCAGATTTTAGCATAATGCCACTTTACAATTTAGATATCATCCATCTTTGCTTTTGTGTCTCAGTTAAATATTTCAGTAAAACTTTGTAAAACACACATGCACAAGTTTTTTTTTTTTTTTTTTTTTTTTTTTTTTTTTTTCATTTCTCAAGGCGAAGAAGAGAGATCCAAAGCAACTTGCCTTTTAATTAAAAAAATAGTAAACCTAATAAAGCATTTTCCTAACATTGGCAAAAACTACTGATAACAATACATGATCAGTTACTTTTTTTAATTGTTATAGAGAGATTTTAGCAGACTCTATTTTTTACAGTGTTGTTTCAATCTAGTCACAATAGAGTTTTTAAGCGCAAACAGTCTATTTAAGGTCATCCTCTCAATAAGATTTAAGGGTAGCTTTTCAGCATCCCCATACCATACTTTTATTTATTTGTTTACTTTTGCCATTCAAATGGAGACTTGCCAGTGTGCTTTGTGCCGAATGTAAATAAACAAACCGTAAATAAACTCCTCTGTGGCTGACCCTGTGTGTACTAGCATTAGCTGCTAGTAAACACGACATACATTTTTTCCATCAACTTTAAAAATCATTTCCTGCCAACAGAAATGATTGCCTTATGTCCTTATGTTTGGATTTTTTTTCAACTCATTGTTCGGCCATGAAAAATTACCAAATTATAGCCCTTTTTTAGACTTTTTTGAGTCATGTTTCCCATTTGACCCCGCTACCTGTAAAGGTTACCATATGGCAGGTCGCACAAAATCGTTCCACAGTTGCCTGAATGTCTAAAGGAATGGGACACATGCCACATAATTGCCACGAGAAGTTAATGCCCTGTGCTCTATACAATCTCAAACAAATTTTTTCAAAGTGTCAATATGGGACACTTGCCACACATTTGATGGAAGAAGGCTCATGTGATTTGTCTCATACAAACATAAGTAAAAGTAAAAAGTGTCAACTTGAGACACACATTTGACGCTTTTACTAGGGAGCAGAACTGACGGCAGCAAAAGACGGTGACAGGAAACACCTACACAAATACTCAACAGTAGTTTTTATTAGATCAACAGTAAATGCATATAGGGGTCTGTGGAGGAACCTACAGAGATCTACATCTCTATTTATAGTGCAAGTATGACTTGTGCAATCCCTTTTACAGGAAAGTGAAAAACCAGCAAAAAGTGTGAAAGAAAATCACACATCAGAAGTGATTTGTTGATTACTTTTGACTTGCATCGTGAGGAAACTCATCAGAACTGAGCAAACACACACACAGTTTTTTTTTCTATGTAATTGCAGGAGAGAAAATTGTACCTTTATTAGATACTCTGTATCACTAAGAAAAAAAAAAAAAAGAATCACCTGAAGCAAAACTGCATGCTTCTGCTTTCGATTTCATATTGGAAATTTGGGAAGCATGGTCTCAATATTTTTGTTGTACTATTTGAGTCATCAGAGTTGAGGGGTGCACACTTCAGTTTTACATGGTGCGGACAGGTTCCAAGAGTTGACGGAAAGTTCACAGGTTCAGGCTTATCTCCGGCTGGCAGCTGGACATGGATGAAAAAGCTTTAATACCCACGGTTGCTGTGTGATAATAGCCACGCTCTTGTCACTTCTCACCTCTCTCACCCTGTCGTTCTGCTGCCCTTCTAAAAGCTGCTGGCGATTAGCTGGTGGATGTAAAATGCACATTGTCTGTTCTCGCCCGCATTTCATCCTCTCCCTCATCAGTCATCTCAAGCTCATCTTTTTGCTGCTTTCTTATTTTGCCTTTAAACGGTCAGGGTAATTATCTCTGGTTGCTGTAAAAAAAAGTCATGGGATTGCAATTGTGCACCTCTCCGTATTGTCTAGCACGTATGAATCGAAGTAATGCTGCTACAAACCGATGTTTTATATCTGTTTTTAAACACACTGAGCTTGGTAGCTCGTCGTCAGTTTCATTTTGCTGTGAGATGTTTGACCAAAAGGAAGCACTGAATTCAATCGCTCACAGACACGAGGACAAGCGAAAAGCTGTAGATGCAGTCAAAGACACATCCGTGATGCCGAGCACCTAAAACTTTAATAAGTAGAGTCCAACTTCCTTTCAAAATGTGGTCTCTGAGGCTGACATCAAAAGAAAATAAGGTATTGATAAAACGGTTCCATGAGCCCCGACTTCTCATGGCTGTGTTGACCCTGCGGTCTTTCATCTATTGAGGCAAAATTGTCCTGTCCAAAGTGTCTCATTTGACCAAATCCTTTCATCTGTGTCCTATTTTATGCTTTGTTTATTTATTTGTTTTTCTGTGTGGAATGATGATATGAGCAGAGTCTTTTATTTGGGTTGCTGAACCTATCCGACATGAGATGCTATTTGAATAAAAGAAAAGTTCTATCAAAGTATATTTTAGACAGATTTCTGCATATTTTTATGACTCCCCAAACAATGCTTGGTTCAGTGGTTGGCAAAATAGTAGGAATTAATTTGCTGTTCACAAGTCAAACAAACAAAAGCAGAGGACAATTTCTTATAATAGGAAAGAAAAGCTTTATCTCCTTAAATACAAAACAAAATCTTTAAAGTGCTAGTTGGTGTCCACTTACACAGCTCTGGAAAAGAATTAAGAGGCCACTTAAAATGATCAGTTTCTCCGATTTTACTTTTATGTTTGAGTAAAGTGAACATTGTTGTTTTATTCTACGAACTACTGACAACATGTTGCAAAAATTTTATATTTATTTGCAGAAAGTGAGAAATAGAAATAACGAAAAAGATGCAGTGCTTTCAGACTTCGAATAATGCAAAGAAAACAAGTTCATAATCATTTAGAACCAATAAAACTAATGTTTTAACTCAGGAAGAGTTCAGAAATCAATATTTGGTGGATTAACCATGAGGTTTTCAATTGGGTTCAGTGCAGTGGTCTCTTAATTAAATCCATTGCTATATATGCATATACAGCCATGTCGGATCATCAATATATTTGCTTTTAATTGTTCCTTCAGTCCATCTCGGTCGTCTACAAACACTGCTTTCCTGTGTTTTTGTTGCTGCATTAAACATAAATTATTCCGTGGTCACCAGTTGTACAGAATACAGCTGAATACTTATGAAGGACAAATGTGAATAACAGCAATGAGAGAAAAGAGAGAAAAAAAATCAGAGGTACTTTGAATGTATTGCATGTGCTTAGCAACGCTAGTTCTGTACAAGTTGTACATTCCATCCAGGTAATTAAGTTTTTGCAAAGAAAGAGCAGAACAAATTGAAAAACTGACATTTACAGAGGATGATCTGTATCACATGCAATTTGGTTTGTTCTATATAATCAGAGGTAACAATATACCTTTAGTCTCTCCTCTCTTTGCCACTGCTGTAGCAAGAATGGACAAATCCTTTAAACCACCAGTGTCAAACTCCATTATTTGAGGGCCAGTCTGCTGCAACTGTGAGAACAAACCTGGATCACATAATTAGATCATTACCAGGTCTCTGTGGAACATGACCTTGGCCTTTCATTCAGATGTGTTGGACTTGGGACACATCAAAAGCTTGTAGGAAATAGGATTTAAATGCCTAGAGATTGACACCCCGGCTCTAAGTCAGTATGATGAGATAAACTGCGGATGTTACTCGATACAAGAGCTATTCTCCACAACAAATGTCTGCACCTATATTACACAATAACTGAACATAGGGATCGCATGCAGTTGAATATTTTATTGTTTCTATACATATCAGTACTAGACACCCACAAAGCACATGTACTGAAATTACGAAAAATTGTCCTTTTCATTTAGCCTCTTTTCTGAGTCTCTCAAACCTGAAAACACAAAGTATGAAGATTTTTGATTGTACGCAACACTAGAATGGGTTCAGAAGATTTGAAGATTTGAGGCTGAATACACACTTTCTGGAATGAGCCCAGCAAATACTTACTGGCAAGGTAGGCAGGAAGCAATTATCTTCGTCCTTAATCCGTGTGATTACAAGCAGCTAATTTGTCTTAGAACAACATGGGGAATTGCCCAGTTGTGGGCACAAAACCAAATACTTATGGCTGCCAAATGCTTTTACTCTATCAGTTTTAGTTTGGATAAAAAAAAAATGCTTTGCAACAATACACAGCTCCTACGAGGAAACAAGGTAAATCTTTGTCTTCCTTTCAATCAGATTTTGACACATCCACCTTGACCAAGGTTTTATTTATTTATTTTTCTCGTAGAAGCTGGATAACAGCTTGGTAATGGCTTGTGTTGGTTCTCCCTTGCTAAACCCAGCTGTAAATCCCACAGACCCTGGGACCTGAACCGTCCATCTAAAAGCTTCCATTAGACAACTCTGAAGTGTGGCTGCAGCCAGCAAAGCAGAGCTATGACTAATACAATTTCATGCACGGCAGTGGAGTGTGCAGCTTAGCTTACACTGGGTTCACCATGCAAGAAAAAAAAAAAAAACCAAAAACCCCCAACTAGCTCCAACAGTAGTTTGAGCAGAGATATTTTAAAATGCAACACTGAATTCATATTAGATACACCTCAGAAAGTAGATCTCAACCACATGTTCTTTTGTGACTATCAATCAGCCTCTGGCATGATTCTGGTAGGAAGTTTTATTCTTTGCAATTGGTAGATTTCCTTCAAATTTGATATTTTTCTGATCTTTAAGTTTAGTCTAATAGTGTTGGGATTACGTCTTTGGCAAGGCCACCTCAAAAGTTTTACTTTAGTCAGTCGGAACAGTCAATTAGCTCCAGCTTTCAACCTTCTAGTTGGTATGCCGAGATGGATTTCAAGAATTCTCCATTGTTTTTGTTCATTGTAGTTTGTGGAAAACTACAGTGCAGCTAAAAAAACTGAAAGCTTGGTAATTAGCGAGACTCGATTAAAATCTTTAATTGAGCTAATTGCAAGGTCTGTAATTATTTAATCACATTTTAAAATAAGCAACATTTTCAATTCAAAAAGCCTTTTGTTTGCTAAATGTTTGAATAAAAAGACACATGAACTCAACAGTAAATGTGTATTTTCTTTTTAATCTATTATTTAGTTTTTTTAACCATCATATTGGTTACACATATTCAGCTGTCAAGTGTGAAACCGTAATCACTTCTTTTAAAAAAATATTTCTTTAGAAACGTGGAGTGTGGATGCTGACCTTAGCGTGACTGCTGCAACATGCTTTTCATGTAGATGGTATTTTAGGCTTGAATAGCCTCAGTAATAGGCCAAATGCGTTTTGAACAACTCGAACACGACACCAGTCTTTTCAAGCATATCATCAGATAATTTTGCGAAACAAAATTTAACCCCCAGTGGGCCAAGAGAAGCGGCATTGTCATCCATCACTGTTGTTTGTGGATGCTGCTTGTGCGTCAGATTTATGGGGGTACCAGAAACACAATACAAAGGTTCCAGCTTAGCACTTTTGAGTATCGTCGTCTTCCTAAAATAAAGGCCCAATTAATGTTTTGCAAAAAATGATTTTGACAAAAAAAAAAAAAAAAAAAAAAAAAAAATCCGACCCCGATTAACCTTTACCTCTATCTTATGATAGTCAATAGACTGTATGGGCCTTTAGTTTACCGCCACGCTCCTCAATAGTCTTAGTGATACGCTAAAGAAGATAAAAGTGAAAAAGTGTAGACTCTACACAAATATACAAATATATCTGTCAGTCATCTGTACAAAGTAACCAACAGCAGCTAATATTTACTTCCTAAAATTACCAATGTGTTTGACATGAAGAAAAGTTTACGAATTTGAATCTGACATTTTAAACCTTAGCTACTAAATATGTTACCTTTCCTACTTAGATGCAAGTAGTAATCCTTGATGAACTCTCAACCTCTATTCCTGCAGGGGATTTTATTTCATTTTGTTCAGAGTTATTCTGTAAAATGAATTAAATATTAACAAAAGCGAGATTAAACCAGGTGCATTTTATAAATAATTAGGTGCATCCGTTCTGGTGCTTTTTTATTCAGTTTTGTTGGCTTTAGACTTGTAGGGTTAGATATTTTGAAGTGGAGTATAGAGCATTAATAAGTTGCCAATGTATTACCTGGAGTAGACCACAGGCAGAACTACCTTAGTTTAACAACTTGGAAAGAGCTTTAAGTAAAAGAATAAAGTTGACAACAATGTAGAAAAATTCTGCAAATTTCAATTCTATGCATTGCCATTTTTTACCAAAAAACCTACAGCTGTGCATACTGTTAATGTATGCACAGATACACAGTGTTTTTGTACTAATCTTTCTCTAGAGAAAAACAAATACAGCCGGAGCCGACAACAAATAACACTTAGATATTAGACGCCTTCACTGCTGTGTGTTTTCCAGCAATGCTCTATCATTCTGTCACAAGTGATTTATGATTTTTCTTTTTTGGGGGCTCAGTACATCACTATCAATCACTGTCAATGCAATTATTTGCCATTGCTGTTGCGATGTATGTGGCTTTTTCCTCCTTCAGGCCAAATTTCTGTTTATTTTTCTTCCTTCGTAGGGCTATTTCATCAGTGGCGGCAATGAATTTGTAAAACAACATGGACTGTCCAACAAAAAGTGAAAAATTTAATTTGCACAGTGAGCCAACACAGTCTTCCCAAAGACTTTATGCTACCCTGTTGTTGCTCCTACTGTGAGGAAGAGACGAGGCTCCTTTGTTAAATGCCTCAACATTGACAGGTGTTATGAATGTGAGTAGAATTGAAAAAGCCAAGTAGACAGCACAGTATTGACGCACAACCTCAGTAAACTGAGGTCTGATGCCATACATCTGAAACATTTCAAAAAAGGCTTAAAATGTAACCCGAACACAGGGGATCCGCGGATCCATCACTGTCAAAAAGACTTTGGCGTGGTGCATGACAAAAGACCCGCCATCAGCATCGCAAAGAACATTATTTACTAGCCAGAGGTACAACTGAACGGTTCATTTACAACTGAGGAAATTCAGGGTTTTTGCTGTTTTTGAAATTAATAAGAAATTATTTAAATAAACCTCAAACCAAAAGTGTGACCTTGGTGCAGACTTCTAAAAATGAAAAAAATAAATGCACACGTTTCTGGTGCTGTTATTTAACATTGTCAATTACTTTAATTATTCTATGGGTAAAAGCAACATGATTAATTAGGCCCAACCAGCCAAGGTAATAAAGTAATTCATTATATCATAATACGTCAGCTAGCATTATGTCAACACAACCTCTAGAAGTCATTTTAGCTTTTAATAATAATAATGGTTAACAACAACAACTACTACTACTAATGATAATGATGATATTGAATATAATAGTAAAATAAAAATGTGAAATAATATTATGAAGTTGTTTTTTTTTTTTTAGAATTGATTTATTAACACATCTCTGATAACTATTACTAATTACTGGAACCTTAGTAGCAAACTGGTTCAATGAATTAAAAATAAATAAAGTTCTAGTTTTCATTCGTGAACTTAAGCTAGTTTGTTTCATGGAATGCTGTGTGGCTCAGTCAGTGCAGTGTGTGCCATTCACCATGTTCAGAGGCTGTGGTGCTTGATACAACTGTCCTGGGTTCAGTTCAGGGTCTCCGTCCATTTGCTGCATGTCGTCTCTTTCTCTCTCCTCCCAATCTACCATTTGACTGTTTCTTGAGACATGTGAGAAGCAAAAGTAAACCTGGTATTGAACTTATTTTGAGCATAGTTCCTGCACTTGCTTCTTCATCTGTAAAGACTCCAAGCATGTTTTGTTATACTTAGTGGTATTTCATTTAGTTTACCTCATTTTCATATTGGTCCTTTGGTAGATATTTAGGACTATTCTAAACATAGAATAGTCATACATATAGACTATTTAGGACTATATTTAGTGATAAATAGATTTTGTTAGCCATTTCTCTGATAATAAAAAGAGAAAATATACTTTTTAAGATTCTTTATGTTCAATTGCTTTGTCACTGACAGTGATTGATTTGTTTTTACCCACTTAGTTTAATAATTTCAGCCATACTCCCACAAATAGATCACCAGTAAAAACACATCTAAGAGTTGAGCTTGAAGCTCAGTCTTCCCTTCACTGCTAATAATGGCTGACTGGCATATTGGCCTCCTGATTAACCCTGGGTTCTGTATATGGATTGAACCCACTGACAGCTATCACAGAAAAGGTGACGCAGGGAGACGTGGCCCTGCGTCAGCTTTCCTATGTTTTTGTTTTATGCCATTCTTGCTTCTTCATCCCAAGTTGAAAGAGGAACACTGAACTGAGGGAGGAAGGTCAGCCTGGAGAAAATCAGTGTGGGCTGACAGGGTGAGGATAAAGGTAGGATGGATAGATGCTGCTGCCAGGTCCTGTCACCAATGACAAATGAAAGAAGCAAAGATGAAGCAAGTAAGACATTAGAGAACAGTGATGTGGTGAATCATCACTATGAGAGCAAGTGTGTGTGAAGCAATGTGTATTTGGACCAGCAGGTGTTTGCGTGTACCACCGTGGGTGCTTTCAAAACTGTGTGGGAGAAAGTGAATGAAAAAGAAGAAAGCCGTGCACGTGCGTGTGTGTACAGGTGTGTCCTCATGCTGCAAGTTGCCAATCTTGACAGCAGCCCTCCAAAATGGGAGAGTGCTGGGAAATTGATTTAGCTGGTGTCTGAGTGCGACAGAGATGAATCTGTGTGTCTGATTACAGAAGAAAAATGGCAAAACACCAAAAGGTAGAAAAGGAAGAGCAAAAATACCAAAATAAGAAGTTGGCAAAGGGGAAAGAAGACAGAGAAAAGCAGCAGATAAAGAGAAAAAAGCACTTTGATAGATAAATCAGTGAATGGAAATGCCTCAGCATCAAATTGCTGTGAGGCTCGTCATCGGCCTCGTCTGCCCTACAACCTAAAGGCAAAATGGATTTGTCACCTCATCCTTTAAGTTAAGTACAGGTGACAAGGCATTAATATTACTGACTTTTCAGACAGTTTCACTTTCTTCTCGTCGCTATTGAAATGGACACCACCGTTGGACTGTCATTGATTTGCAGATAGCATTGCAGACAGAGGTGTGTTTGTGAGAACAGTGAATAACAGTCTTTAGGCCAGGTGGGTGGGCTGTGTTCAAGTTCGGAACCAAGGTTGTATATCATACTTTTGGACATATTTTACCTCTTGTGTACATGTCTCTCACATTATGCTGTTGCTTCAAATTTCACAACACTCTCCTTTTACTGCAAAAATATGAGTTGTTGCTGGAAGTACTTTAGTGCTCTAGTTGTGGGTGCATGACATAGTTTCACAGATGTTGAGAAAAATTTTAACAGAACTTTAAATTTGCACAAATTACCACGTGCTGTCCTCACTGTCTTTTGGCAAATAGAGTGCTTTCCACAATGGATAATGTGTTGTCTGTTATTGGCTTTGTAAGCATGTGATCCGTCATCAGGAGAAAATCCCAAAAAGACTTAAATAACTTGTAGTTTTGTTTTATTTTATTAAAAATTCATATAAAATTTTATTGGTTGGGGGATAAAAAAAAGGAACAGTACAAAATAGGTTTCTAGAATCATACAGGTCCAAGATGTTTTAAAACCCAAATTTTCTTTTTCTGGTTCCTAACCACTTTTACCTCTCAGGACATATACAGCCATACAAACAATTTTCATTTTTTTTCTTTCCATATTCTCTCCTGTTCTGTGTTGGTGTTTCTCTATGTAACTGACTGTCGCTAATAAATAGCATTTTAGCATGCTTTCCAGCTAGCTATAAATGCCCAGAATGCACTCCTTGTGCCCAGCACAAGGAGGACTTCTGATACAAGTCCTCTATAAATGTTCTACAATATTTTTACAAACATCTCCACTTTTTATAGCAATGTGAAGTTTTTTGTTGTTTTTTGTTTTATGTACAGTGGATCCTGCCAGAGTTCCCAGCAACACTTTTGACCTTGAAACCGCTTATAAAGACAGTTTTATAAGGTGAGAATTCATTCATCCGAACTTAAAAACTGCTTTGCTTAATTACCACCAGTTTTCCCACTTTCCACCCAGTGGGATTTACAGGCTGCATCTCATAGGCTTAACATTAATGGGGGCTAACAGTGAAGGCTGCCTCAAAGAACTAAAAGAAGGATTTTATCAGGGAAAAGAAAGATGCAATGTGATATTAAACGAAGTACTGCAAAAACGGATTCAAATTGGGCCTCAAAAAATGGCAAAACCACTTCAAGCCTTAGCAAGCAATCTATGTGCAACTTGGAAGGTCAGAACCCAAATAAAATGCAATTCAGCCTATCATTTTACAGACAGCGTGCCCTGTGTCACATAAAAATTAGCCTTAAATGAATTTATTTGGCAGAAATAGAACCTCAAGTCTGCTTCATAGCTTTATAAAGTTAGTGTCGGTATATCAAAGTAAACACGGCAATCAGGTTGTTCACGCCTCTTTTTACGCTACTTTTTTCTGAGTCTATTAATGATTTATTAATGACACTTCTTGCATGCAAAATCAAAGGCTTTTTTTTTTTTCACAAGGTTTTCATTGTTTGTATACTTCCCAAACAACTTAGAAGCTTATCTCGCAACTTGCGTGTTCTCTGCCAAGCCGGAGTGTCAGCAGATGCTCGATGCTTCCACACACAAATAAACATATGGCTGTATCCGGAAAAGTGCTCTCTTATGAATAATAGCACAGCTCTACCACACAACACGGGCCTGTAAAATGGTCTTGGCTAAGATGAGCAAGTGTTTGACATAAAGCATTGAAATGATTATTATTATTACTATTTTTCCCCATCTGAGTCAGATGTAAAGGGAGTGAAATGACAGATAAACATTAAAACAGACGCATAATTAATTCATCCACTTTTATTGGCAACACTCTGCAGAGCATTTTTTCTTGTCTATTTCATTGACTTTGCAATTAAGTTCTAAAACATAGCGAAATATACCATTTAACTTTTCAACATTTTTTATGTTACATCCCTGAACTTAAACATATTTTATAGGGATTTTGTTCTTAAAGAATGATTTCACAGAAGGGTAACAAAAAAAAAGGTTCTTAATTAAAATAAATGCCACAGTTTTCAAATTATTCCTACAGGAAACAAATGATATCCGTAAACAACAACAACAAAAAGATTAAATGCAAACAATGTGATATTCTTCAGGCATTTACTTGTTAGAATGATTAAAGGAAGTTCTAATGTAAAATCGACCTTGTTATCACGTGGTAATGTTATTTCCTCATCAAAATCATACCGAGAGTGTTGCTTTGGTTTTCTCATGCATGTTTGAGAAAGCTTTGAATTTCCCCTGGCAGCCATTTGGGGGTAACCTGAACAATCTCTCATACAAAGCTCTGCTTATTTCCACAAACTCCTTCTTAGAGCTGCAGTCTTCAGCCAAGCTGAAGAGGGTAGGAATGTAGATTTTGACCAAAACGGATCCTTTCCATACCTCGGCACAACCAAGACAAAGGACACTATTTTTTCCAACACACATTTCCCTTTCACTCACCTGTCCATTAATATGCTTTCAAGCTTCTTTAGCAGTTGCTTTTTCTGGCTTGTCCTCATTGTGATGTCTCATGCCAGCAGACTTCTCTGTGACTTACTATGACGTGGCCAAAACATGACACTTCTGTAGTAAAATTCCCTTTTTTTTTATTGTTGTAATGCATGGGTTAACTTTTCTAAGAAACTGAATTTTGATGTTTTCATTAGCTCTAAGTCATTATCTTTCAAGTGAACATTACTATACACCTGCCATACACGGCTGTGTCTGCGGCGAATTTGGATAACAAATGAGTTTCACTTTTTTGAATTGAAAGATGCATCCCAAAAACGAAATTCTGCTTGAGGCTTTCTACAACCTTGATCTTGATTAGATAGTTTTACAAAGGTACCGTATTTTCATCTGCAATCATTTCTGGTGACACATTTTTACTCACCTGGTCTAATTTCCTTGCAACTCTTTACGTTTTATAAAAACAGCTCTTTTATTCTTATTCTCAGACGCCAAGGCAGAATTTTAGCTTTGCCGAAAGCAAGTAGGTTTCTCTACAAATTAAATCTCACAAGTGGCCCTTAATTGAATACTCTAGGAGAGGTGTCTGGCATTGTTGCACTTATCATGTTGATCACATACACATGATGAATCTCTGTGGATAGCTTTGCAGTCATGGCGGCCAAGGATAGGATGTGTCTCTGTTCTCTCTTAGCTTCAGGCAACCCATCTGTGAGATCTACCAGAGCTTCTCTACAGAAACATACATGGAGCTAGCCAAACTGAGCCCATCTTGCTGAAACTATCCACCCCACACGTTCTCACATGCAGCAATCAAGGCAATACAGAAAGTCATTATTTAGCTTGCTCTGACATCAGCTTCTTTTGATCATTTAGCAACAATCTTTTTGTGTTTGCGTCGAGTTAAACGTCAGATTTGAGGTGCGAGGGCAGTGAGAACAAATCTGCCGCGGGCTCGGCTAAAAACTGGCGCAGCTCTAATTTTGCTGTGGAGAAACCTTAGAAAGTATGTGCCCTGGCAAAGGGACATCTGTTTTCACTGCGCAAAGAGCATGACCTTTACTAACCTTTAAATGTGTGTGCAGTAAAGGATCAGAGCTGTGGTCTGGCCTGTGCAGAACTAGCTTTTATTACGTGGAGTACATCTACACTGCCCAGCTTACCTTCTAATACGTGCAGCATCATGTAGGCTAGATTATAAAAAGAAGTTAATCATTACAGTGTTCTAAAAGTGTGTTTTAGCTCGCCGGTGCTAAATACAAGGAAATCCAGGAAGAAAAGCTTGTCAGAATATGGAGAAGTGGGATTCTCCTACAGCAAGACAGAGACCAAACATACAGCCAGGGCTTCAAAGCAATGCAATGCAAGACGGTCTAATAAATACAGATCTGAACCAAATGACTATTGGATTTAGGTACATTTGCACAGTATGTTTTTTCCACTTGTTATCAGAGAACATTTTTGAGAAAAGATGCATTTTCCACAATGCTGTGCTGGCCTGTCTCAGCAATATTCCATTTAAATATATTCTGTGTAAATATAATATGACACAATGTGGGGGAAAAAGTTAAAAGGGTATGAATAATTTTGCAAGGCACTGTGTACGCATGGCCTTTGGGCATTTATTAACATCCCAGGGCCTGGTTGGCAGCTTGTGAGAAGGTCTGTACATGAAAGCAAAGGTCGATGCTTCCCTCAAACCAAAAATTATAACCGGAGAATACAAAAAAAAAAGAGAAAAAAAAAACAAACAAACAAAAAAAAACACTTCAATTATTCAACCGGATTTTCTAGCGATGCTACTGTACATTTAGAGAGTCATGGTCAGATGAAAAGAAAAAAAAATGCTGAAGGATAAACATGCTCTAGTTTTAAACAACACCATGCCTCTGTTTCTTACTAACCATACAGAAATATACCAAAAGTAAGAGAGCCGCTTTCCAGACAAAGAGTGGGTTCGCTTGACGTAGCTGAGCTATAAATACAGTATTCCAAAGGCCATATTGACATTTAGGTGCTGATTTATCTGAGAGTCCCACTCTGGTTTATGAGTTCTTCACCACTATTTAAAAGGCAGAGGCGATGCTATTGAACCCTCCTTCAGCTGGAGTTGTGAGAAAGTACGCTTTAATTGGCACAGGCTTCTTTTGTGTGTGTTATTTTGTGTTTGGGTAAGAAGAACTAAATGGCGTCTCTTAAAAAGAGCACTTTAGCAGTGATGCTAGCCAAAGGTGCTGTTTGAAGTACTGAGTCCTAAAACCTTTTTTTTTTTTTTTTTAGCTATTTTAACCGTTTTCAAACTGTGGGGAAAGTTAAGAATGAGTTTGTCCAACATGTTTGCATGTTTGTATTCTCGACAATGAAACTGCCAATCAGGTAAGCCTCTTGTTTCACATCCCTGCTCCTTTTTTTTTAGAGAACAGTTTGTTATATGTTGGAACTGAAAATGAATGATTATAACTAAACAACTTAAACATTTACTTGCTATAAAAATTATGTTGTTTTTCTGGTGACCTTGGTGTCAAAATGCTTTCTACTTAATTTTAACATATTGTCTTCCCCGGATGTCTGCGCACACACACACGCACACCCCCACACCCGCACACACCCGCACACACAAAAAAAAAACAGACTGCTGTAGTCATTGTCAGCAAGGTCACGTATTTCTTTACCGAGAGAAGTTTGCATCTACAGCCTCCAGCCATAACTGCAGCAGCTGATTCAGTGTTTGCGCTCTTTCTTTCTTTCCTCTTCCGCTAGCTTGTCTTCATTATGCTGCCAAGGAGCATATGGCTCTGTAGTGACATAGTAATTATACACACTTCCACCCCATCTTTTATTTTCTCTCGGAGCGCTTTTTTTGTTTTTGCGTGTGTGTGTTGGCTTGTGTGTAATCTGACACAAAAAGTATTCATGTTTCAAGTCTGTGTCAAAAACAATCTGACTACACGAGAATAAAATGGCCTTAGGAGCAGCAGCATAAAAAAACTTGGCTGCTGGTTCTACTGAGCACAATGTTCTGATTTCTTTTTTAAACTATTTCAAGTAAATTATGAAGACAATAAATAACCAAACGTAGTGCACACATTATTATTATTATTTTAAACCATTTAGCAGAATTCATATTAGTTATATAAAGTTACTATTGTTACTTTCATACGCAGTAACTGGGCTTACAGTTATGATTAATAACACATGAAATAAATACTCATCATTGTACCCGTTAGCGTGGTTAATGATGTGCGCACAGTTTCACATTTTCTTTTATAGTAATCAGTCTATCAATTAAACTTTATTTCTAGAGCATTTTTGTACTCTAGAAATAAAGTAAAAGAGTGTACTTTATTTCACAAAGTGCTAAGTGGAAAGTGTAACACAAAGTGCTTTATAGAGTATACAGGCATAAAAACAACAGTTTCACGCACATAAAAAAAAAATGATGAAATTAAGTAAACAGACAAAATAATTTATCAAAAGTTGAGATTGTCATTAACATCCCAGGGCCTGGTTGGCAGCTTGCGAGAAGGTCTATACATGAAAGCAAAGGTAGACAGGAGGTTTGCAGAAGGCCTTGCTGAATCCTTCTTTCTTTTGTAAAATCATTGCCCCTCCCAAGGATAAGAGACTTGTGGCTCTGATGCCTGAATAATGTGCAGATGTTTTCTTCGATGGCTGATGATGAACATTAGTCCCATATCTGACATATAACAACGTCATGTAAATGTTTACTGTGATTTTTAATAACATATTGTGTGTACAGACGCATTCACACACAAATGACATTTCCTATTTAACAGGAACACAGCGATTGCGAAAAAGTTTTCTTGACTTTGACAGAATATTGAAAAAAGAAACATTTGCAACAGTGCAGTTCATGGTGGGTTTTGCTCATATTAGTGCACAACACCAAAAAAAAATATCGGTAGTAAATTCAGATATCAAGATTGGAAGGAAACTAATAAAACTTGGGGCAAGAGTATTTCTTCACAATGTTCTAGTGTATATGTAACTACCACTCTGAAAAAGCAGAAACATTCTAACGTTGGATCCATCCAGAAGGTGGTGAATTATTCACTCTTGGGTTGGCAGGAGGCCTTGATGATGATGACGATGATGAAAGTCTTGACTTCCACCCTGGGAGGGAAACAGCTTCAGGGATGCTGCTCTCCACACCTCCAGGCAGCAAAAAAAAAAAAAAAAACCTGAGTGGTTAGTGGTCAACAGCAGTTTGCTCATTAGCAGACCCTTGCTGGGCGATAACATCCAGTCAGTGTCAATTAGACGGTGGCTGTAGAGCAGGTGGGACTGTTACTGCTGGAAGTAGATAAATCATTAGGTTGAGACACAACTGACAGAAAGTACAGCAGTTCCTTCAGGAGCTAGCTGCTGACAAAATGTGCAGCTACGGTCTTCAGCCAAAGTTCTTTCCTGGCATTTTGACTGATAACTTTAGGGTGTGGCGTAAGGTGTTGGTAATTGCAAAAGGTAATTGTGAAAAACTAAGCAATTTCTTTTCTGGTTTGACGCTTGACTCAGTGAATTGAGATTCTCTTTATTGAATTTAGTTTTATTTTGTTCACGCCATCAGTCATGTCACAGAGCATTTGACATGGCATCGTTCTACGTTGACTACAAGTGAGCTTGAGACTTGGAAATTTCAGCATTTGCATTAAATTTGTGGAGCAATTTGATCGATGGTATTTGGCATAATTTTAGGAAAACAAATTGTATACAGTTGATGGTTTTAGGAAATACCTTTATTTTAGATTTTTGTAAAAGTTATATTGTAGAAACATGTTGTGTTGTTACATATTTTATCCATTCTCTATACCAGTATTGCAGACTTTAGTAGGTGAGCACAAACAGCAGTGGTGAGGTTTTGTACAGTCAAGTTGTTTTCATGGTCTGAACAAGAAAAGGAGTTCAAAATCTCGTACACACTCATAAACATAGAATTTTTTTTTATGTACATTCTTTTGTCTTCAGTGTGGATGTTACCTTCATGGAAGAGGCTTTTTTTTCTTTTTAATACTGCATCCTCTGACTTACCCAGTAGACTCTAGCCCTTCACTCACAATGTCTATAGACAAAACCTCAGTGAATTAATATTTAAATATAAACTTGGGTGTGTATTTTTAGGGAATCTGCAACAGCTGGATGAACACACACTCCCTTGAGTGTGTGTTCAACTCTAAAACCCACCTGTTTAGAGTTGTTTATGAAACATAATCATTTATGAATTTAATGAATGTTTTGATTGTTGATTCTGT
>CAEGAE010062774.1:0-34057 GCA_903067095.1 Girardinus metallicus | reverse complement strand
CAGGGCAACAAAGGCGTGGCTTCGTAAGAAGCATTTCAAGGTCCTGGAGTGGCCTAGCCAGTCTCCAGATCTCAACCCCATCGAAAACCTTTGGAGGGAGTTGAAAGTCTGTATTGGCCGCAGCCAGCCCCAGAACATCACTGCTTTAGAGGAGATCTGCTTGGAGGAATGGGCCAACATTCCAGCAACGGTGTGTGCCAACCTTGTGAAGACTTACAGAAACCGTTTGACCTCTGTTATTGCCAACAAAGGATATATTACAAAGTATTGAGATGAACTTTTGTTATCTTTTGTTATTTCCACCCTTATTTGCAAATAAATTCTTTAAAAATCAGACATTGTGATTTTCTGATTTTTTTTTTTTTTTTTTTTTTTAATTTATTTATTTTTTTTCTCATTTTGTCTCTCATAGTTAGATCTACCTATCAATCAATTACAGGCCTCTCTCATCTTAAGTGGGAGAACTTGCACAATTGGTGTCTGACTAAATACTTTTTTCCTCACTGTATTTCTGA
This sequence comes from Girardinus metallicus, assembly GCA_903067095.1. Lineage (NCBI taxonomy): Eukaryota > Metazoa > Chordata > Actinopteri > Cyprinodontiformes > Poeciliidae > Girardinus > Girardinus metallicus. Next base: position 33,542 of record CAEGAE010062774.1, on the reverse strand, counting down.
CAGTCTTCTTTTGTAAACGTGTTTCAAAACTAAATGTAATTCCCTCTTCCAGCCACGAGAGGCTGCTGTACTCAAAGACTGAAACACTCTGAACACATGGGGAGATACTGATGCAATTTAGATGTTATGCTTCACAGATGGGCAGACTCAACCTCAGCAGTACTGAAAGATGTATATGTCAGCTGAAATTTGTTTGTAAAATGACGTGGTGCATCCACATGTTATCCAGGTTCAGACTGACCTGCAGGCAGAGAGCTAACAGAGAAGAGGACAGATTACAGCTGCAGTGACCAACAACACATGGTGGGACATAAAGAAGGAGTAGTTTGTAGCTTTATAAGGCCAGATTCTTTGTGCCTCTGCATTGATGTTCTGGTCACGCAGTCCAGTTTGTTGACTGTGAAAAGGCTCCAGACTAATGGCTTTGCTGGCATTTCTGCAAATGGTTGACAGTAACATGGCAGTTGGCAGGGAGCCTAAGGAAGGCCACTGACCTCCAGGGAGCGACAGTGAAGCCATTGTAATCTTAAAGAGACAGAAACTTTCCCTTCCATTTGATTTGTGAATTATGTTTCAGCGTAGGGCGATGGTAAACAATCTTGAAGGAAAGCAAAGTAGCAGTACAGATTTTATTAGTCAGATTCCGATTTAATCAGTTTTATCGAGTACTCAAGTACTGTACATATCTTGGAGAGAGTCGGCAGACAACAGTGTGTCAAATGAATCATGAGAAATACAAAACTGTAGTGTCAAAAACATTTTTCTTTTTTTACTGGCCTGACCTATCAAATATGATTGTATTATAAGGAACCACAAGTAATACTCTAAAGACGAAATATGTTAATTTCTATTTTAGTTTAGAAATATATACTCTTGTTTTATTATTGAGTACATTACGTTGTATTCAAAGCCATACATTGAATATGAAATAAAGTATTCCAGGGTAGTGAAAATGAGTAAATATCTACCAAGTAATGAAAAAGGGATGCAACAGAAATGGTTATCTTTGGGGCTTTACTTGTTTCATGGTGGTAGAACGGAGCCGAAGCGTCAGGATGGCTTTATGCGCTGCAGACCGCTGGGTCAAACTAGAGTGTGTGTTTAATTGCTTTAAACTGTGTTTTAAACTTGTTATAGTCTTGGAGAAAATAGTGTCTTCAGTATTCCCTCAGAAAATAACATCAGAAGACGTTATTTATTCCAGTATGAAAATTCTGACTGGATGTATTCCAGTCAGAAAATAAACACAGTATATTTTCTGGAGTATAAATTCCTTCTTGGAAAGTTTTAGATGCCCAAGTATCCCTGACTTCAAATGCAACATTACTGCCACAGCAGTTAGCAAATCCCACTCATTTTGCAACCAGAAGGCACTCAATTTAGGTGAGTCATCATTCCCAGATTAGAGCACTAATCTTTGAGGCAAATCAGATGCAGCACAATGCCCTAAAGTGACTTGCTCTGAACATGCTTCATGTGCAGCAAATGATCTGAAATGCAGTGTAAAAGTTAATCTGATCAGTCAAGTTCAACAATTTGCTAAATATAAAAAGAAAGTAGTCTCTCATATTTAGTTTAAGGTACCTAGCAAAAGTCTATGTATCTACCCCTTTAAACTTTTTCTAACACACTTCAATAAATTTTACTAGGTTCTTACTGAAAGAACAACAATTTTAACTGTGGTTCTAAATATACAGAAAATAGAAATTGATACAGGACTTAAAATTCCTTATGCAAATAAAATCCGAAAAGTTTGACATGCAGCTGTATTCAGTTCCCCTCAGTCAACACTTTGCAGGTCCACCTCTCAGTCTATTTACAGCTGCAAGTCTTATGGGGAATCTCACTACCAGCTGCACATCTACAGAGATTTTGGCCAATCCTCACTCAAGCTCAGACATAGCATCTGTTTTCAAGTCTTTGTGATTCTTTAGCCAGGTCATTCTAGCAGAGGAATATGCTTTGATATAAATTCCAGTTCTCATGCAGGGTGGTGTCATGCATGTTTTAGATGTGTCTTTGTACTAACAAATCTGAACTAATTTGCCATGTCATCAGGTTCTGCTAGTGGACTGCTCATTTTATTTAGCTCAGACATACTAGATGAAGATAATTTTTGAACATCAACAGTCAAGTCTTGTCACAGATTAACAATTGGTTTTAGGTCTGTATTTTGACAAGGCCAGTACAGCATGTAAAAGCATTCAGTTTCTATATGCACCACAAATCCGGAGCAAACGTCCATAAAATTGTAGAACGGATGAAACACTGAGTTCCTTTAAATCTATACTAAAAACTCACCTGTCCAGAGTTGCTTTTGAACCATAATAAATGAAACACTAACCAACATTTTGTTGTGTAATGATGGCATTTGGCTAAATGTAATGTTTCAATTGCTGATGACTTTGTATTTTTGTGTTTTTATGATGTAAAGCACTTGAATCGCCTTGTTGCTGAAATGTGCTATACAAATAAATGTGATTGATTGATTGATAAAATATGGTTTGATCCAAGTGATTTCATTGTAGATCTGGCTGCATGTTTATAATTATGTTTGTCCTGCTGGAAAGTGAACTCAGTCTCACGTCTTTTGCAGGTTTTCAATCGCACTGACCAGTATCTAGTTCCATCCATCTCCCATCTAAATTAGACCAGCTTACTTGTCTTAACTTAAGAGGAGAAACCTTACAACATTATGCTGCCACCATGGTTCACTACTGCGATGGCTTGTTTAGAATAACATGGGATGTTATTTCTCTGCTATGCACAATATTTTACATGTAGGCCTTCATCCACGTTTTATGCATGACTTATGAACAGAGTTTACTAAGGACTTTCTTAAATAGTAGCTGCATTTCCATTAGAAATATTGTACATATATTGTAAATTAGTTTGTTTATACAAAAAAAAAACATGTCGCGCCATGTTTCTATAAAGCAAATTTAATTTTTTAATTTTGAAATGTAAAATTGCACAGATATACAATTAATGGAAACACAGCCTGTGACTTTTCCATAAAGTCCAGATGCTGGAGCATAGGAAAGAGTAGGAACATGTCGAAAGACAGAGGCTAACTTCAAGGCATCAAATTGTTAAGCCAAACTTTATTCAAGTCATGTTTGATCTATGCAGCTTTTTTATAACAACTGAAGGTAACATAATTATTTGATTGTTCTAAAACATGGCACCATGCGCCTGGAAGATACGTAGTACCACCCATTTAAAACTTTGCTCAGATTTTATATCAAAACTGACAACAGTAGAAAAATAATAATGGATGGTCAGTACTGGAATAAAGTTATTCCAGTACTATGCTTACCATAGGAGAGCTACACCAAAGTCTAGATGAGAGTTCCTCAAGCCACTACAGTACAGGAAGAAAAGACAGCAGCCAGAACCTTGTGTGAACTATAACACAAGCAGTGCTGAGACCCAGGAGAGTTTGACATATATCTGGAAAGTTGGAGGCAACATTCAGGAAATAGTGCTGCTGCGCGCATTTCCTTTTCTGTGTGTGCTCTGTTTGATAAGGATCAGAATATGTGGAGCAATTCAAATGACCATGGATCTAGATAACAGGAAGGCTTGGAGCTATGCTGGCATGAGCAAAAAATACCCTGAAGACAGAGAGGAAAAGAGTGCCACTGCGTGGAGAGTCCAAGAAAGAAGGTGAGGGGAGGAGAGACTGCAAACGCCAGACCTTCTGAAACTCATCTCCTTTGACTTTTCTGTTTTTTCTTTTCCTGAGACAGGCATTGCTCTTTTGAAATCGTGCCAAAGAAGGCTGGCTCAAATCCTTGCAGCTGAAAGTTTTACAAGCTCGGTGCTCACAAACAGGAAGAGAAAGACACAGAGAGATTATCAAAAGGGAGCTTGTTGCTGCTGTCTTCTTGTCTTTATTCAGAAAAATCATTCATACTTTTTTTTTTTCCAAATGTCAATGAGGCAAATTCTTTGAAGGAGGACTGCACAGAATGAGAAAGGATTAAAAAAAAAAACATGCAAAGCAGTATCAGCCTAAAGGACAAAGAGTCGTGACGTCACACAGAAAGCTGTCTTGGATACTGCCTGATAAAAGATACTGATGTTTACTCATAAGGCTGAAACTATTATTTGAGTTATTTTTACTTTCTGGGATTTGTGCTTTTCCAGAGTTCAACCCTGATTCATGTCCTATTTTTTTTTTCTTTTTGCTTTAGATTTTTTGGAGTCCCAAGATATGATTTGTTGCCTTAGTGTGTTTAGCAGTAAAGAATTTCCTGTTGTGTTGACATTGGACAGTAGTTTACTACCAAAAATACTGTTAGACTAATGAATCTCAGTGCTGACCATTCTCCTTTCTCTTTTCTGTAAAAAAACAAAGGCAGGTGCAGACCAACTGAAGACGTCTGGAGCAACCACTGAAAATGGGAACTGTGAGGCATGTACTACCTGGGAATGATGCCAACTGCTGACAAAAGGCTTTACTGCACAGCTCTGAGACAAGACTTTAACTCACTCGCTTCAGGACAACTCGGCACAAAACTGTTTGGCCAGCTACAGATAAATCTTTCAACCCTTTTAGCTTTGTTACCAGACAGCAAGTAAGTACTCATTTCTAATTTCTTTAGTAAATAGCTAAATAGCTATTCAATTACTTTTACTCCTTCAGTCAAGTGGGATGTCTATTAGACGACACATAATCTACATCTCACATGGCTGCTGTACTTATGAGTTTAATTAGCCAACAGTAGCTCTGTTGGCTAATCAAAGCTAAATTCTCTCTGTATTTACAGCATAATCAACGTTGTTCTTTGTGATTTATGGGATGTGTGGAAACGAGATTTTCTAACTTAGTGATTTCTTTTCCTGCCTTCTTTTTTGTGCTTCTTGGCAATCATGTAAAAGTGGGCAGGGAGAGAGGAGGGCATGGCCCAAAAGCTGCTCTCAAGCCCCAGCCCCTGTTCGAGTGGGGTTGCACACTTACACACTGCTCAGCCTTTCCCTCATTCCTCAGGCGAAAGAAAGAGGTGTGGAATAGCATTCTTTTCTTCTTTTTCAACCAACATTTTTTGCTTTTTCTCTCATCAACACCTTTCCTTCCTTATTGCCAGTGTGTGACCGCTAGCCTGATATTGACATAAAAAGACATCAGGTATTTCTAATTTCTTTTTCTGGTTCTGTTTGGGCCTTCGTTGTCCTTTTGTAACGAGGCCTCCTTTATTTGTGTCTGTTGGTGTTGCAAACATATTTTAATATTATCTTCCGCACAACACAGATCTCTCTTTTGCTAACAATTCAGAAATCGGAGTAGTTTACAATTCAGTAATACAAACTTGGATTTTGTTTGAATGATGTGATCTTGTTTAAGTGCATTGTTGTTGCTCAAAGTTTTCAAACTTTGTATACATAGGAACATTTTTTATTCATGCTAATGTGGGATCGTACGAATAAAAGACATATTTGTGGCTCTATTTTCTCTGTTTTAACAAATATGTTTTGATTGCAGCAAAACATATTTTGCTGCAATCTTCAAATCATCAACCAAATAAACAGTGATTATTACCTCTAGGTTTCAAACAGGAAGTTCTCAGTGATGAAAGGTGCTCAAAATCTGCAGTCAGAAACAAAATTGAAGTGTAACTATCACCAGCTATCCAAAATCTCCCACAAAACAAAAATACTCTTTTGGGCAAATGTGCTGATCACGTTTCAAACGGTTTGCATTGTTGCTTAAAATGCTCTTGGATGGTGCCCTTTGATAAACCTGTTTTAAAAACCAGTGTAAACCTGATCGTTCTGTGGAAAACTGTTCTGCTCATGAAGAGGCTTGTGTTACCAGGATGAGGAAATTCTGCTTCAGTTCAAATAGACTTGATTTGTTTGGACTGCTTTTCTAGTCACTATGTTCAGTAGTTGGTCTAAAGGAAGAAGTATCTTTTATTTTCACTTGACATACCACTCAGTTTCTCTTTACTGTCCATAACTGTAGCTTTTGCATTACATTTGCATAGATCTATGCAAAGTTGTGTACGCCAGCTGGCGAAGGTATGATTCAAACATATTATTACATATGGTAACACACATAGGATGAATGAAGAAAAACAAAGTGAGTGGGAGCCAGGAGAAAAAAAAACGAGCCTATTTCCTCCGCCCCTTAAGTTCTCCTCAGATGAACTTGCCATATAGCTTGATGACATGTTGTTTGGAAAGCCACGTCTTCCGCTATTTGTCTTTCTCTCCTCCCCATAGCTGGTGTGTCTCTGTGGTCGTCAGGATCAAAGTCTCGTTTTGCCTTTTTGCTTTCATCAGGTCAGACTGCACACACTTAATCAGCTCTTCCTGTTAGCAAAATTGTTTCAGGGCCTATAAACAGCACTTGATCAAACTCTTTGGAGTATAGCCGTCTTACAAAAGACTACCAAGAGAAACCATTAAGCAAAAGCTGTGAGAGATCTCTTTAGACAGACTCTAAATAGTCGGCCAGTGTTTTACCATCTGTCTTTATCTTTGTGGCAAGTTTTCCATTAAATGACTGATTCAAAGTTGACAGTGGTTTACTAAACAAACTTTAAAACACTGCCTTATGATCATCGTAGCTGCAGCACTGATTTCAAGCAGCTAACTCATCAGGAAAACCATTAAAAGTACTTCAGACTTTCACACCCCGCAACAACATGTTGATGCAAAATCATACTTGAAAACAGTTGATAGTAGATACTGGAAATGACCACAAATTATGGTCTTTAAGTTTTATCATAATAAACATAAAACAAACAGACCATCATATACTTCTTTAAGTAACTACATATGCTAGCAGTGGAACTGTCAATTGGTTATATTTTTTACCATTCAGACTGGTTAGTGTTGAAAAATCTAATCCATAGATCGTGCTATAATCATTTACAAGCAAATTTTTGAGTGGTTAGGGGGCAAGTTCAGTGCAGACTTTTCATGAATACAAAATGTAAAAAAATGTTTTAAAGAATCAGCTGAAGTGAAAACCTGGATTCAGTGATAGCCATTAACAGCCACAATTGAAGCAACCTCCATAAAGACATGGATATTGAAGTTAAAATGCAAATTTTCTAACTTCCTACAACAATAGTTATATATATATATATAAAACTATTGTTGTAGGAAGTATATATATATATATATATATATAATTGCACCAACAAATGATCTCTCACAAAGCAAATACATGTGGGAGCATCATTTTTTAAACCTTAAGTCAGATAATATATTCACAGTGGTTCCAAGGTAAACATTAAAAGCCCTGAGGTGTATCAGTACTTAAATAGCCATTAAAGCTATTTTGTTAAGGGGGGTTGGTCACAGGCGTGTGCAACCCAAGTTGGACATGGAGCATAGCTTCACACCACACATTACCAGCCCCAGCTTCTTATATTAATACTCAGACACCAAGGCAGTAAAAAATTGCTGCAATATTATAAGGGATGTCATAAGATATTTCACATCAGAAAGCTTCTTTCCTATTTTTTTCTGAAATTGTAGGTCACCAAGTGCTGTCTCAGCAGCACTATTCTTTTATGGACATTTTTTCTCTGGTGGGTTGTTGTAGCCCAACCACAACATGGGAATGGTAGTGTCCTCTGCAGCATTATTTTTGACTAGTGAAAAGAGCAAGCATTCAAAGCCCATTTAGATTCATCTGCCAGATTTGTCTTATTTTACTGTTGTTGTATAGCAGATAGAAATTGGGCAGGAAGAAACCTGGTTTTCTTCTGGGTGAATGTTCAACACTGTTGAGATAATTACATGTCATACAGTAATAAGTGCAACAGCAAAGAGTGCAACAAGTTGCAAAGCATTGCAGGGACATTTTTAATAAGTGTCTGATTATAAAAGTAGACTCAAGAAGATATTTTTTAAACTGCAAACCAACATCTTTAAAAATATAGCTTGCTTACTGTGATTAGCCATCAAAAGAAACCACTTGATTGCAGCTTCCACTATTCCTTTCCCCCAAAATCATTTCTACTGTAACATTGCCATTTGGATACATAAACAGAAAGACGTAATCACCACATATTTTACATTTGACCCCTACCTTTATTGAACGTAATCTTAAGCTAGTTGGACATTGGGTATCCTGTTATTTACAAAATCACCTCTAATGATGATTTGTCCATCATTTAGTGTAATGCAGCTTTAAGTGCAAGACACTGCCAGAAAAAACTTGTATCCGTTGTCAAAAAGAGACAACAAAGTTCCAAGGTAAGTATTTACTCACAGGGCATACACGTTGGTCAAGAAAAAAAGCAAAATGTATGTTTTGACAGAAATTAAGGAAAATAACATTTAAGCCACATAGAACTAAAAGACAAATGTGATTGGTGGGGAAATGAATGGCACATCAAGAACAGCAAATCACAAAATACAGAAACCAAAAAGTGATCGCAGGAATAAAATAAGTGAATAATACTATCCAAGTTAAATACTTTATGTGACAGAAAAGTACGAGGCACCAACCTCGGCTGCATACCTCCTCTAAATGTCTTTACAACGTTTTTTTTTACATTAAAAGTACGGATATAATAAATCCCATTTTGAAATTAATCCAATCATCCAGGTTTAATATCTGCAACTTTAAAAACTGAGCTGTTTTTTTTTTTTATCTATTCTTCCCTACATTTCCACAATACTGAATTCTCTTTTTAATATGCATACTGGTAAGATGCTGCTTTTCACAAAGCTACATGTGTTACAGAGCTTATTAGGAAATTAAATAAATGCTTTCTTTTACTATAGCTTTGATATAAAATGGAATTGAACTGCTATATTTGTTGCAGCAGTTCAGTGGTTTCAATGCCACTTCTGCTTGGTGAATGGTTACTGAAATTTGAACATATTGTGAACATTCTCTAAAAACAGGAGTAACTAGCAGAATAGAGACAGAAATCACAATTAAGTGCCACATAATGTAACTCTAGGGGAGCATGCTGCCACTAAAATAGTAAACCTCAACAAACAGCAATTGTGATTCATTTTGCTTTAACTGTATACATTACATCATCAACTTAGAATTCTGCTGGGAAAGAAGGTATTGGTTTATTTACATACTTTCAATTGGTATTTGTGATTCACTTCAATGGTATAAAAAAATGTTGTTGATATTTTTTTCTGCTAGTTAGCCATTGTCAGAATAGTCTAATATCATTTTGCATTTGATTAATTCAACATCTTAATTAAGACTACTTGCTGTCTGATGCCCTACTGTTTTTTTCTGCCCCACTGAGCATGCCCTGCTGGCACGGCCACGCAGCCTGCCAAAACATTTCAATCTCTGCTGGCATTAATTGGGCAAAAAGGAATTGAGAATGTCAATGAAAAGTATAGCCGCCTTTCAGCCAACATGGTTCACATGCTAATTTATGCAAAGTGTCACAGCCTTTGCATGGTTTGACCATTGCTTTCTACTATAGCAGTGTCTGGCCTCAATTTTCCCTGTCAAAGCGCGGTCTCGTCTAGACTTGGCCACTCACCCAGCTTGTGTCCAGCTTCTGGCTGGCACAGTACACAGACTTCTTTTCAATGGACTTGAAGTGGCTGTCACGCTGAACTAAAAAAGGGCAACTTCCAGACATTTACATTTAGTTCCTCACATCTCATTATATTGGAAAATTACAAACAGTAATATCTCTGAGATAAGTCACAAGCAAGCAAATCCCTTAGATGTACCATGACTCCATGGAAAAGAAAGACAGAGCTTACAGGCAGGCAGAGCAAAGAGTAAGCAGTTCACATGCTGCACAACAGATGTTAGGTGTAGCTGCCAAAAAACTCCCTAAAATGGAAAATGTAGGTTTCAAGGAATCTTTGTTCTTATTTTCTTTGATTTTCTTTACTTTATGGTTGGAGAAATACGAGAGTGAACTGAAGAAACTTTACCCAAATTTGAAAAACAAAAATCTAAGTTGATTTTTTTTAAATCACTATTCTGTTGTTTTATGTACTATTTGTTCTGAATTTAGATCATTTTTCCATACTTTTTGATAGATCAGCAAGGAACACGTTTTTATGACGCAAATGTTTGACATGTCAGTTATGAAGGAGAAATCTTTTTTGCCAATCATAAGCTGATAAGTGTATAGAGTGACCATTCCAACCACAATGCCGTTCAGACTTTATGCCACCCCTGATAAAGATGTCCTCACAACTTTATGATGAACTTACTCTTATGCGAAGCATTAATGTTAAGAAAAAAGCCAGTTTGTAACTTACATTCACATTTAAACAGTAAAGAAAGCAATTCTATTTGAATAACTGATATTTTCTGCAAAATATTGGCACCCCTGTTGTAGAACCCTCTTTTGCTACATGATCTTCCCTCATCTTCATCTATGACATTTTTCAATGGTTGCACTGCAATGGTTGATCTTTTTTCTTTGTGAAGAAGGGTCAAAGATTAATCTTGATAATGATCTTTTCACAACACAGAAACAGATCACTCTTACTTTTAGGTCGCAACACACATTTTCTAAACATTTTAAGTCTGAGGACTGCGATGGTCATAAAGGAAGGTTGTTTTTATGTTTGGTGAAATATTTGTGAGTTATTTAGCCTTATGTGACAAGATAAACCTGGTTTTGTTTGTTACAGTTCCAGCTAAATTCTTCTTTTTTTATTGCTGTGATTATTGTATACATGAACAAGGTCAGACAGATAGCTATTTCCTCTAGAATTTTTTTTCTTGGTTTTCCTGTTTTCAAAACTGGCAAAGAGAAATGGGCCTTTGTGTCACATCATATTCTTCCCCCAGGTAAAACAGGAAGCCATGGATTACTAAGTGGAACTAGATCCTCTGATCTATCCCTCCTAATCCTAAAGAGGGATTGATTTTAAGTTGTTTAAACATCCTTAGCAGGTAAATAAACAGCTATCTGCTCAGATAGAACAATTCCTAAAAAATAGTAGTTTAACAGTATCTCTTGGTGTGTTTGTGATTGTTTAAAAACACCATGAAAAAAAGAATACTTTAATACAATTGTTTCCCAATTGCATTAAAAAGCTTGAATACATTTAATTTCAAATGCTTTGATGCAAGACAGTTCTCAGTCTCATATTCTGCTTTTATTCACAATTATAATGACAATCATGGTTTGGGCAAAGTAAATGTTGTAACTGAAGAATAACTTTACTATTTTTTATGTGTCTCATAGGTTCAAATGCCAGATTTCCACACCTACCTGCCAAATTATCTGTCCTTAAGGCTGAGGTAGTAGATTGAATAGTTGTGGGGTTCATGTCCTCCTTTTGAGATAACTATACAATCTACTGTCTTTCCAAAGGAAACAGAATAAGCCACGGTTCGAGTCAAGCCTTCATGCACTTTGGAAGCTTCTTCAGTTAAGGAACTCAGAAAAGAAATAAACGCTCAACTTAAAGGCATCTCTGCTCCTCTGAAGACACAGGTTGGCACAGGATTGTCATTACCGAGCTGCTGCAAAGAAGTTTATTTAAAAAGACATAATTTTTAATATTTGAGCAAGAAAGCATTTTTTTTAAAACATAGATATATACTTGAAGTTGAGCCTAGCAAGGTGAGGTAGTAGGTTGTATAGTTTGTGGGATGGAGCAAATCCTACTCAGGTGATAACTATACAGTCTATTACCTTCCTTGAAAGGTACAATGAGTGCTTGGAATCCTTCTCACTGGCTTATCTACATAGTGAAAGACTTTCTACCGCCACCGTGTGGACAAAAACTAATAAATGGTTACACTCTGAAATATGAATATATTTGAAGTTTTAAAGCCAAATGCTTTAAAGTTTAAAATATAAATTTACAATTAAATGTATTTTGTGGGAATATATAGCATTAAAACAGAAACAATGATTGCTGATTATCAATATGGTTGGATTTTTAAATAAGATATTAAAATTCATAGATATTGAATTTAAAGAAATGTATACTTTGTGTTAGTAAAAGTCACGACCTTGGTGTAAAATTAACCACACTGTAACATGAACTGCCAAGCAAAGAGTAACAAAATTTTTTTGTCTCTACTTCCTTAGTCATGTATTTTGAATAAAAATGCAAAAAATAATAAAAAAATTAAAAAAATCCAGGTGTCTTATTTATAATACTTCAAATACCGTGTTACTTTGCAAATGTTAAAAGAGAAATTAGCACATAAAAAAAATTCTTATAATAGGACAAATATTTTTATTTATTTATTTAGCATAAATAAATAAATATTTATGCTAAAAAAGTTTAACTTTTTGTTCTCTTAACCAAAAAGTTAAACTGAGCAACTCTACCAGCCAACAACAGCAGGGGGCGTTGCTCCTTTACGTGTTACTGAAGCAGAGGAGTGTGTGATCGCCACACAAAGCTTATGTATGCATGTGTGTGCACTGGTGGAAGCAGAGTGATATGAGATAGAGTGAAATTAGTAATAAAACCTGACTTATGGAAAATGTGTAGATTGCTACAGTAACAAACAGTAACTCCTGAAACTAGAAGCAAGGTTCAGTTCTCCTGTGCTGTAGGAAGTGAAGCAAGCAGCAGCTTTGGCCTTTAAAGGAAGCATCTCTGCACCTATCAGTCTGGAGGCTCTAGCAGGAAAAGTTAACACAAGTAAAAACCAACAAGAAATAATTACATATAATCTTAGCTGTCAGGTTTTGTTATATATTACCTTTACACATGAAAATGCAAAAAATATCAGAAAAATCTTTTTGAGAATCTTTGTTTTGTTATTTTCCTCTCTTTCTTCTGCTTAGTTTTTTTCTGTAGTGAACAATATTTAAACTATATACTTTTAATTTCCATATGTTTGTTTTTTATTCCATCTACTATATTTTGTGAACAGCACAAAGCACAGTAACAACACAGTGTGAGGTTGCTAATACCTTCACAGCTGTGCAATTAGCATTAATTTCACGATCTGCAGTGAGATTGCGAAATTAATGCAAAGTTTGGATATCGGAACAACTAGTGACCATAAAAAGGGACAGCCATCAGATTTTAAAAAGCAGAGCTGTAATACACAAATTCACACAGCATTGGAGCCAATCAGAATTATGCACTGGTGCTTTTATTTATATGACACTCAAAAATACTTTAATCAATCTAAAATAATATGGCTAGTATGTTGCACAGGTCCATTTTTTTAGATAAAATGTATAATATTTTACTAATATTTAGGACATTGGAAAACCTATGAGAAAACTCTTGTGAGAAGATTCTTGGTAAAACTTTGAAGTTTCTGGTGTGGTTGTACATTGTGGTGTTGCAGGGCAGAAGTATGAAGATACACGTTCGTGTTTCCAGATATGCGTGATAACACACAGATGCACCCCCATAAAAAATAAACTGAATAATCCAGATAATATTCAATATTAAGCTGTTTTCACTTCTAATTAAGACTGAAAGCAAACTATCAGCCAATCTGGATCATCACTTACTTTTGATAATTTAAAACAGTCATTATCAGAAGGTTATATAAGTGCAAGTTAAGATTAACTTACAATGAAGTGAATGTAGTTTCTGTGAGAGTATGCACTTTCAAGATGAACGGAAACTTAAACTCAAACATTGATAAACAGTGATATGAAACTGCTGGAACTGAAGCTTGCTAGCCTTAATCAAGTGGAAGTGGGTTTATTTGCAACAAACATTTTGCAATACACAGAAGTAGCTGTGAAAATACAAATTCAACTCATGAGTATGAAATAAAAATTGTTACAAGTTATTAGGTAAAACTGAGAAGCCAATATTTTTGTTTGTATTTTTAACTTGAGCTTAGGATGAGAAAATACAAAAATAGTTTTCTACTGATCATTTCATTCAGTTAAGGAAACCAAATAAACCTGATCTTGTGACAAAAAAGTAATTGTATGCTTGACCTAACCACTGATTTTGTCACCCTTACCATTAATAACTGTAATCATTTGTAATAACTGGTAAAAAGTCTGTCACATTCCTGCGGTGAACGTTTGGCCCACTTACTTAGTTTATTTCACACCAAAGATTGTCTTAGCTAACATTGACAAAGCCACCTTCAAATTAGGGTTGTATATTCATATCGATTCTACGATATTTACCGATTTTTCTCACCCTGGGAAGGTATAGACTTTTCATCTGCGAGTATCGATACGTTAAACCGTAGGGGTCCATAGGCTTATACCGTCTTTTTAACATGTCTGGGGTATGCAAGACTCCGCATACCCCAGTCTCACTTTCAACTTGGGCTAAAACTGCATATTATAAACTACACACCAGTTTTTAAATTGCGATAATAGGCCAAGTAAAACCAGAGTTATGCTAAAATAAGTAAACCATTTTTTTCCCGAATGTCAGAGAAATGTCAAAAACCGGCTTTTCCGTTTATGTGAAAGGGAATGAGCTTCCAAACGTAAAAACCGAAACGCAACATTAGATTCTTTTGTTTTTGGAAATCTCAAATCTTCAATAAATAACGATGGGCTGTAATTTGTTGCTAAGAAACGTAGTAAAGTTGCGCAAGTAACCGTGAAAGAGAAGCGGAACGGAGTAGCTGCGCGAACGGAGTAGCGGCAAAAGAAGTGAGATCGCGAAATTAATGCAAAGTTTGGATATCGGAGCGACTAGTGGCATCTACTTCGTAATTTGTTTTTAGCTTAGTGGTTTCTGTTCTGTATATAAAGGATTACCTGAAGAATGAACACGCAGCATGCAGTGGCGCTCTGTTTTGAGCTGGAAGACGAAGAGGGAAAACCCGCAGCCGCAGTCTGGGCGCAGTGAGGATTGCCATGATGACAATGGCGGATCGACCATTCTTATTAGCAACTGAGAAAGAGTATCAGAGACTGAGAGTACGATGAGATCCTGGCAGTGTGAGAGGCAGCTACTCAGAGATCCAAGCAAGGGAATGGCGGCGCTGCGCAGCTGCAAGGAGTCGTTCACTACGGGGTGAGGCAGAGCCACTGTCCCAGCAGCTAGTAGTAAACAGCTTACAGCCATGGCTAACTTCTGGATCACTGTTGAAACTTTGAGTTTTATGTCAAATCCACATGAATTAAATGACAGAAACTAATTTTCTCACTGCATATTTGATTCATTTTGTCCAGCTGTAGACTGTTAGACTCTGTCCAATCAGAGTCAGGTATTGTGTAGTTGGTGCTTTTAGTTAGTTTTCAGTTAATTAAATCCAAGTCTATAGAACACAAAATGTCACTAAAATCACTCTGTCCTTCTAAAATCTATCAGAAAATCATAAAAGTCAATTGAATCACATCGAATTGTATTGTTTGCCAAATATTGTGATACATGTTTTATCATAATCAGAATATCGCATATTGTATCGTGATATTATTGCATCGCTACACCTCTACTTCAAATACAGCAAATCATCCACCTCCTGAAAAAACAAGGCACCCACAGAACATCACACTACCACCATCATGTCTATTTGTTAGTATGATGTTCTTTTTTCTGACCCTCACAAATGCTGTGCTAGTTATTCACCTGAAATCATGGGACATACACTTTACAAAAACTTATTAAATAATAACTTTTCCACTGATGCCAAACATCTTCCCTGCTATTGAAACATGAACACTGACCTTAAGTGAGGCATTTGAGGGCTGCATCCCTTAAACTGTTGTCCTTATTGAAGATCTGTGATAATCTCTGAGTCATTTTGGTATGGCTGTCTTACAGGACACGTTCACCATGGTTCTGTTTTCTTTATTTAAAGTAATGTCTCTGGTTTCGACACTTTCCAGGCTCATATGTGTGACTTTGGTTCTCATCTGTTCTTTAATTTCTTTGGATCAGGCAAGAAAGAATTCCTTTCTGTGACACATCTTCTCAACACTTCATGTGTTCAAATGTGTTCTATTTCAGTAGTTTTATGGTTCTACAGGAATCAGACTTGGATATGATTTATAAAATTTGACTCAGCAAAAGAACACTTACTTTTGTTTATATATGAGCAGGTTTTTTGGATATCTTTGTGTATCTGTTATATTTGACTGATACACAACATCATTTAATGAACTGGAACAAAAAAAGAAGAGATATGCAAGGGGGAAATAACTTTTCTCAGTACTGTTGCTGTAAAATTGTCCTTTGAATGGTTTCATACATTGTCATTTCACAGAGTGGTGAAAAATAATCAAACTGAGATTCTGATTTGATCTAATCACTTGAGATTAGATCAAAATTTGAACAATTAAAAACTTAATGCTGTGAATCTTATACCACTTACCACATAATTTCTGAAGACCAAATAAGAACTTTACAATTATGAGTTGTACCTAAAACACAGGTTTTACAAATCATAGTGTTCTAAAGAACCTATGTAGAAATTATGCAGCTCCTGATTGTGCAGTGCTTTTCTCTTTGAACAATAAAAGGGAAGCTTAATGAGATGCAAACTTTGGCATAGCAGCATTGCACTTCAGCATTTACCATAATATTTGATGACAGTGATTCAAAAGATAAAAAAACATGTTTGTGGTTTCACTCGCTTTGCCAACATTTTTTCCTTTGTGTACCAAATTTTGCCCCTTGACTCCTAATCCATTCAGAGGAATACGTAAACTCTCTATGGTGTTGCATTGCAAAACGGAGATTCTTTAGACAAGAAAAATGTCTTAATTTTCACATCACACCCCAACACAAATAGATAAGCACATTAATAGACATCTGAAGAAATTCAAGAAGAGAAGATACCTTTACTAGTCATAGACATACCAATTTTGTCACGATTAAGAAGTATTTATATACACAGCAATACAGTCCATACATTAATGTCATTAGCATCAATAAAAACATATTCATATATGCATAATTGCTATTCCTATTTACACCACCATTATCAGCATTAATAAAAATCTTGGATTAGAATAAAAAAGGCCGCAACATTTTCACAGATAAACTTATTTAGTTGTTATTGGTCTCACTAATATTGTCATTGGTCTCACTCATATTGTTGCAGCTGAGCATAACATCAGACTTGCTAGTCTGAGATCCTTGACTTTCTGCTTCACAATAAGTATATCGTTTCCAGATGTTTATGTATGCTCTCTGTATCTTTTTTATTTTAAATGCATACACAACAGGGTTTACTGCAGAATTAGCATGAGAAAGACAAACGCCGATATGGAAAGCCATTTTGATTGCATGGCCTGTGAATAAATAGATGCAGTTCATAATGTGAAGTGGAAGCCAGGACAGCGCAAACAGAGCCAAGACAAGAGCCAGAGATGACGCCAACTGTTTCTCTTTCCTTAGGTAGTTCTTTGACTGGTTTTGGGCACCATTGCCTGGTTTCTCTCTGAGATTTTCTCGAATGTAGCAGAAAACATAGGCGTACAATACAGTCATCACCAGCAGTGGTGTTAAGGTGCAGAGAAAAAAGTTAAAGTAGACCAGATAATTAAAGGTGATCACCTTTATGAACATGCAATTATCAGAGGAAGTAAAGTTCTCCGTTCCTGCATTCCATCCAAGCATGGGAGTAAAACTCAGTGGTACTGCAAAAAGCCAGCATGCAGCAGCCACAGAATATGAATACCTCCAGGTTACAGTCCTTTTGTACCTATAAAGAATAGCATTGGTAAGAAAAGCTATAATTAAAATTCTTATTGAAATGATGACCTGTAGAATGTAGCATTTTGGCATGCTTTGAGATCACATCTGCACATTTTATAATACCTGAAAAATTTCTTACCAGAAAGGGCGAGTGAGCCGAAGGTAACGATCCACAGCAATGGCCGTCAGACAGAGAACCGAAACTAGGGTTAGCAGGATCACCACACAGCTGATGAAGAGACAAGTGTGGAATGAAGTTTTCACTCGGCCATCCACAAGCACAGCCAATGGTATGGCCACAGCTCCAACAAGAAAGTCAGCCGCAGCCAGAGACACAATGAGGCAGTAGGTGGGTTGCTGGATGCTCTTTGTTTTCCACAGAGCTGAAACAACCATTGCATTCCCTAGACAGCAGCTTACTGCAATGAGAACTTCCACCAAAGTGTAAATCGTTTTTTCAATATCACTTTCCATGGTACTCTTTGGTTCTAACTGGTTCTTGTTGCTGGTTGATGGAGTGAGGTTCTAATGCTGAGTGTGACTAAGAGTTAGATCATACTCTGCCACTTATCATTCATCTAGCTCTTGCAAAGCTTTTAGAGGAAGTCCTTAGCTGCAGCAACTTCTTCTATTTTTTCTTGTTTTTAGCCTGTCTTGCAACCACTGCTTAAAATTTTGTTTGCACAGTAAAGGTTTTTACATTATTATTATAATAAAAAGTATAATCATATTAGCTAAAATTACTAATGAATAATGTAATATTAGCTACAAACTAATTAAATGACTTTATTATCTAAAGTGACTTGTGAGACTATGTGTGCAAACCAGCACTGTAGTGGTTTTAAAGCCACACATTTAGAATCCCACTTTCATATTTCATATAGCAGAAGTCATATCAAACTTGTTTCTGCATGGCATTTGTTTATTTTACTCTACTCTTAATTTCTTTTTTATTATTATCCTTGAAAAATGCATTTTGTTCCTGCACTGTCTGTCTTTAGACTGCAATTAGGAACTAGCCTAGAATAGAAACATTTAAAATCCATTAAATAAGTTAGATTATTAGTGAAACTCAGATTAGTAAGTGAAAAATGTTTTCCATTAAATACTGATACTTCTAAGTTTTTCTTCCTGTTTTGTTTTTATTATTTTCTGCTACAGCAAGTGCAAACACAAAATTTAACATTAGATTGCATCAGATTATACAAAACCTCTTAACAGTATGTTTAATAACTGCTGGGAGGTGATTCATTTCAAATGGTACTTCTGATAAGAAACAGGTCTCATTTATATACACAATCATACTAAATGATTGTGTATATACAATCATTTAATATGACTGTATATACACATGAATGCCATAATCAGCTATTGTCTTTCATTTGAGCTAAAAACAACTTTCTGAGCCATAACCACATTGCCAACTCACATTGTTATCTGTCACCATATACACAAAACTCATCTGAGAAGAAAAGAAATGAGTGATAAAAAAGATCAGATCAGCTGTTTTAAAAACACAAAGCTGTACTGTGTGACACAAAGCCGTACTGTCTTAAACAAAAAGGAGAATTAAACTGCTTAGGCACCGTTTGATCAAATATCCCAGCACTGACACAGCTTTAAGCAACGTTACGGCCCTGGGCCTTATAAGCTGGGCTGCAGGTGTTTTTGTTGTCTGCCTTTGTGGTCCTCCCCTTTACAGGTGCTGCTGATCTGTTGGTTTGGAGCATGGAGTATTTTAACCTGGCTGTCTCCACCTTTTGGGTCGCCTTCGGCATCCACTTGGCCTCCTGTTGTGTGTGGTGCTCTGCTGTCGGGCCTCAGGTCCCCTTCTCATGAACATTTGAGTTTGTCTTTGTTTTTGCACCTCAACACTTCCATATGCACTCACACACCACATCCAATAATTTGCATTACACCACTGACACTGACTTTCACAGTCCATTGTAGTTTTTGTTAATAAATATCCCTTTTTCTGCACCTTAACCCCTGCATGGTCTCCCACCAAATAATGCAGAATCAAACAAATTTACGCAAAAATGTCAAAATTCGCATAAAACATAAAGATAAAACTCTAAATCATCTATTTATACAGTTTATCAGCAAAATAAAAGAATTTGGGGGTCAGTTAAACTTAAATTTTTCAATGTATATTTACTGAATTAATTTGTGTGATTTACAAATTTTGTTGTGGACAACGCCCATCTTTAATTCAAAGTCTAAACTTACAGTTTTTAGGATTTTTTTTTCTATTCAACCAACTGCTTCCATAAGTGGCCCCAGGGTAAACAGTTATTTAGCCTCAGTATTTAAAAAATGTTCTATGATGGCCTCAGAGGTTTGCTGGAAAGTATTAGTGAACAAGTATTACAAAACCTAAGCATGGTGGATGCCCTACCTTGAACAATTTTGAAAAGAACAATAGGCCTTAATGTATGCTTTTTTTATGTGGAAACCTGATAGAAACACAGCAAAAGACAAGCAGCAGGTATTTACATAAAAGGTGATTCAAAGTATCAACTCTTAAAAATCCTTTTTCCCTCTAATTTACAATTTTGTTTTACCTTGTGTTTGTGTTGGCCCACCACCTAGAATGTTAGAATAGAATAGAAATATTCTTTAATGTCTGATAATTGGGACACTTCTGTGCAGAACATTCCAGTTTGTGGTTCTATCAAGACAAAATGTAGAAAAGTTCAAGGGGTATAGACTTTGTTGTGGAAAAAACTATTTTTACCAAGCACTGTCAGGTGAAATCACTCAATCAGGTTTATTCATATATTGTGCACAATACAGAGAGCTTGTAGGACAATCAATAATGAAGCAGGTCTGGGTGAAAAAGCTCTCCAGGCAGAGGCAACACATGAGTTTTATACCAAGGATAAGGAATTCAAAACAAGGGGCGATACAGCTGTATCTCTGTGTCGCCCAAGGTTATTTGGGTTACAACCTTGTACATGTAACCCAAATAATTCTTTTGGTGAGAGTTCACAAGCTTCTAATATAATATGATCAGCAGATGTTAACTTGTAGTAATTTTCCACCACAACTTTTACAAAGCATTGTACCTCTTGAGCATTATCTAACATTCAAGAGAGAGATGGGCTGTGATTTATTTCTACTAATCCTCCCCTCTCTGCTCTTTAATACCTTTCATTAATTTTATTCATGTAAACACTTGAATCAGTCAGTTCAAGTGCTTAGATTCACATACTGATTATGACTAACATGATACATTTATTGCAATGTGTCAAGATGCAATAAATGCATCACTAGGTTGCTTGGAAATAATTTTAAAAATAACATTGGTAATTAAAACCGGTAATAGAGGCTTCATTGTCATGTTGTTGATCTTGCACAGGCACAAGCAGATCCTTGCAAACCAATAATAAAATCAATTACCGTGGCTTCTAGATAATGATGCATGTTAGCCCAACTCAGCACACTGTTGTGATTATTGGTTGTGATTATTGGTAATGGTTAAGGTATTTGTAAAGGTTGTTAGTGTTTTAATCAAATTTCTCAGTATCAGTAATCATTATGAATTTTTCTCTGAAATAATTTCTCAAGGTAATATAAGATGCTAAATAATAACTGTGCTGCACGCTGCTTCTACTTACAAAACAGTCTACACTAACTGTAGAATAGCTAAAACCTTGTTTGTGATTTTGAAACCTTTATCTGATTTGTGAGAGTTCAATAAAGGACCATGTTAGTGACCTCTGAATATATCAGCATTCTACAGAGTTTGCTATCTTGTGCATTATTAAATTCTCCAACATTAGTGGGAATTCTTAATTAATAGAAGCATAGACTTCCATTTCCAATATCCCCATGCAGATAAAGAGAAAGAAATGGAGAGAGAAAGAAAAAAGGAGAAGGAAAGAGGGTAACACTCTTATCAAAGCCCTTTATAATAGTTTTTAACTGGTAAAATTAAAATATATGGTCTTTACTGCTCAACATTTACAAATAACCACACATTCCTAACAAATTATATAAAAGGATTCCTGAGAAAGTATCAATGAACACACAAAAAACAGAGAAGATTACATCCTAAAAACAGTAGTTATAAAACTTTCATATTGGAGACCAAACCACTTTCACAGACTACATTGAAGTCTGTTGATGAAGTTAATGAATATACAACATTAACTTTATTATAAGACCAAATCAATGCTAATGCTTGCCCATCCTCACAGCCTAACTGTATCCTTCCAGTTATTATGTAGCTTGTTTCCACAGAAAAATGTAATGCTCACATACACACACAGGGCACACACATACCCACTTAATGCAAGCAAAACTAATGCTGCAGAGTGCTGCAGAAAACAAAGTCCCTCCCCTTGATGTTATGACTCGTTTATACAGAGTAGTCAGTGAATAGGAGGGAGTGAGAGAGTAGAGAAGAGTGGTGATGTACCAGCTCTGGGTTCCTTACAGAGATTTTGAATTTGATGCAGAAGATTGAACAGT
The DNA here is from genome assembly GCA_903067095.1 of Girardinus metallicus. Classification (NCBI taxonomy): domain Eukaryota; kingdom Metazoa; phylum Chordata; class Actinopteri; order Cyprinodontiformes; family Poeciliidae; genus Girardinus; species Girardinus metallicus. Next base: position 11,537 of record CAEGAE010062774.1, on the reverse strand, counting down.
CGGTGTCCCTTCATGGGCTCTAAATGTGGCAAGACTAAAGTTACATCTGTCTCAGCTGAACTACATGTTTACTGGAAGATGTTTTTGCTGAAGGAGAACACAAAAAGGAGAAAAGGAACTAATTCACGTTTTATTACAATCTGAGCAAAGATAAGTTAGGTATTGAACGATAAAAAAAGATGTCCCCTCCAGGTGTCAAGCCAAGGGAGCATATGGATGTGGCGTACATCTCCATTGAGGTAGCCATTTCTGTGGCCTCTGTCCTAGGGAATGTATTAATTGTGCTTGTGGTGTATGTGAACCAGGCTCTCCATGACACCACCTTTAGCTTTATTGCATCTCTGGCTGTGGCTGACATCGCTGTTGGAAGTTTGGTTATCCCTCTGGCCATTGTCATCAGTCTGGGATTCAGGACGCAGTTCTACACCTGCCTCATCCTCTCCAGTCTGGTGCTGATCATAACTCAGAGCTCCATTCTGTCCCTCCTGGCCATAGCTGTCGACCGATATCTGCGCATAAAAATTCCCACAAGGTAAGAAAAAGTTTTAATTCCACATATCTACATTTCAAACACACGTGTTTTTTGTTTTTCCCCTGCATTTCAAATTAAGATTGAACACAATTGAAGAGAGTGTTAGCGTAGATTACTCATGTTGTCATGAAAGAGACCAAAAACCCCTTTCAAAATAAGTAACTGAATATTACTTATGGAACAAAACAGGAAATGAATAAAATCTTTTTTTCTACTCTAGAGTAGTTTTTTAAACTTTTACTTTTACCACTTGATTTGAAATGTCTTTTAAATTAAAACAAGTAAATATTCAATATTTTTTTTCTCTACTGTCACTGAACTTTCTCAAATATTTCTCATTTACAAAGACCTAAGTTTCTCTTTGTTAAAGAGAGACAGAGAGGAATACTCACTGAGTGTGTCAATCCTACATACAGTCCAGTCACATCAGTGCCAAGTTTTATACAAATCAGAGGGCTGGACATTAAACCTTTTAAGTAAATTAAAATATTGTCTGCCTAAATTATTGACAAAGGCAATTTGTTTATGTAGCTGGCAGATATCCACACTAACGTGTCAGCCTTTGAATCCTGAAGTCAAAGGCTGACACTTAAAAATATGCTTCTGAGAAATAACAGGCTGGCCTTGGTTCAAGAAAATGCCATTAAAGTTATCTGCGAGTGCATTTAGGTTATTGGAGAAAACTCTCATTTGTCTTCTGATTGTGCTGCCCAGGTACGGCGACATAGTGACCCAGGGGAGGGCGTACATGGCAGTTTGTATGTGTTGGATCCTCTCCATCCTCAGTGGATTGGTTCCATTGGTTGGCTGGAACAACCTGCACCACGGGAACTTCAGTAACTCCAAAGAGATAGTTTGTGAGTTTAAAACTGTCATTCGGATGGACTACATGGTGTATTTTAATTTCTTCGTCTGTGTGGTGGTGCCACTGTTCTTGATGATCATTCTGTATGGGGAGATCTTCAGAGTGATCCGGCAGCAGCTCAACCGCCGTGCTGAGGCCACTTGTGATGGAGAAAAGTACTACCGAAAGGAGCTGAGGCTGGCCAAGTCGCTGGTCTTGGTGGTTTTTCTTTTTATAATGTGCTGGATGCCAATACATATCATGAATTGCATCGACTTTTTTTGCTCAGACTATGACATACCCAAGTTTGCTGTGTATATAGGAATTTTTATGTCTCATGTAAACTCAGCACTCAACCCGATGGTTTATGCATTCAGAATGAAAAGGTTCCGTCTTACTCTGATCCAAATAATTCGCCGCTGCATGTTATGTAATCCAGTGGTGCCCACCCAATGCCCTACTAGTGCAATAGAAGGGAGTGAAAATATGGCTGTGAACCTATAGCATACATTGAAGAACTTTATTTTATAATGCATAGTCTCAGGGGGACTAAAATGCTATAAGTATTCAAAAATGAAAAAAAGCGTGACGATCCTGGTCTTTAACATATAAATCTTTGTGATTTCAGTATACATGGTGTTGGGACCTGTTAAACACAATTTGAGTTTTACTTAGATATGTAGGCAAGTGTTGATTTATAAAGCATTTTACATTAAATGTAAAAAAAATGTGTGTTAAATTCCATCCATCCATTGCTTACCCCATTTATCTTTGCAAGGGTCGTGAGGGTGATGGTTGGGGTGGGGGATGATCTCCAGTAATCATAAGGCAAGAGGCAAGGTACAGCTTGAACAAAGCACCACTCCATCACAAAAACATACATTAAAAATCTACCTTGCACACACACACACACATCTGAGGACAACTTAGAGTCCAGTTAACATAACAGTTATGACTTTGGACTATGGGAACAACCGCAAAAATCTACGCATGGGAGAACATGCAAACTCCAGATCCCTAGTCACATTTTTTTACCCAGGCAGCCATGTATTAAATCCTTTTTTGTAAAAGACAACTCACAAGAAAATAAGGCTGCAATATATAATACCACAAGTCTAAAAGGATATCAGAAAGCTTTTGTGCATCAGGAAAAGCATCTTATAAATAGTGCATATGAACGGGAAATATACAAATTTTATTGTCTGTACCACAAAAGCCGTATAGAGAAACTTCGGTGTTAAAAAGCATCCTCCTATTATCAAGTGTGTATGCCATTTTCTGCCTAATGCCTTTTTCTTTATAATGTGAATGCTATGATATAACTGTGCTTCAGATTTAAAATTCCTTTTTTTTCTGGGTGTGTTAGTTCTAATTATAGTTATTTATGGGAACCTATGTTATATTCATTTATTGCATTTTCTCTTCTTAATTTAAAGTTAAAATGTTGGATAGACTCCTCATAATATTTCTATTTAGGTTGTCCTGATATAACTGAAAAAAATGTGATGATATGCTGCTTGAACTAGTCGACTGTGGTAACCAAATTGTAAGACAATATGCACAAATACTATTGCGATAGATTTGAAAAAAAAACAGTCAGTTTAGGACTACTTGCTCCCAAACATTGATGTTTGGGACAGGTGCAAGTTTGACAGGTTCCTCTATGTGGAAGACCGAGTTGGTCTTCCACATAGAGAGTTGGGAATTTTTTTTTCTCCCAAAAATCAATAGCATATGTTTGCCAAAGTTGTAAAAAGAATAAATGGGTGTTGACAAAAGCCACTGTTATTAGAGGTTAAGTGCACAAAAGGGCAAAAGACCCATTGTTAGCTGGGGATATTATGGACAAATTTAACATAAATGTTTTAGCAGACACTAAGTATTCAAATGTCAACTGCATTTTCCTTCCACAGACTTATGAATATTGGCAGGATATCCCTCATTGTCTTTTTTGTATTAACCAATACTAAATTTGTCTGTGTTTGCTAAATGACCAAAACTATTGAAACAATCAATAGTTGTTTCAATAACTATTTACTTTCATTTCAAGCAATAATGGATGTAATAAAAATGTTCTTTTCAAATTCCTCAACTTTTTCTTTGCTTTCATTTGAGTCTAGATTATCTTTGTTTTCCTGGTGTCTTCATGTTAGTGTTAAACTATTAACATTTCAACCGGCTAATGTGAGTCACAAGACTCTACCACTCTAACTTTATTGGTCACAATGTAAAAAGTTTGGAACTGGGTCAAATCTTCAGAACTGACCCAAATAAGATTTTATTGTCAAGAAAAATAAAAACATATTAAAGGCTAATATTTTGAATTGTCATTAGAGGTTAAGTGTGGTTGTTTTTCTGTGTAACTTTTTTTTTATTATATCACTGTTCAATATGCATATGAATTAAATTATCCTACTAAGACTGTAAAATAACAGGCTGCTTTCCAATGAACAGAACTTTGACTAAGACAAACAATGTAGTGCCAAGTCTTTACCACAGAATGCAGGGCTCAGTTCAGCTAATTCAGCTTCTCTGGGCCATATATTAAAAGATGTTGCGGAGAGGTGAAAAGCATTGGACCATCTGAATCAATTGCCCAATGAGCATTAAGCTGATTTATTCCAACTCTAAACCCAAAGCTTCTGCAGTAGGTCTGCTTTGTCATCAGTTTGACTCCCGCCTAGTTTCCACAGCAGTGTTCTGAAATAAAATATGTGAATTTCTTGTGAAATTTCATGCAATTTGTCTTTTAGACTTTGTTTGTGGTAAATACTAACATTTACAGTAATAAAAAGAATTCTGCTCTATAAAGATATTTACTTTTTTGAAGTGTTATGGAAGAAAATGTTAACAGTGTGCCTCTCTGTTTCTGCCTGTCTCTTAGTCATTAACTCATTAATACGTATATTACCATCTGTCAGTCCCCCCCTCCTTGCTGAGGGATTTCAAACTGCTGAGCATGGTTAAATCCTTAGCCCTTGTCTTAGTGACAGAGATACCACATAACCAAGTTGGCATTACTGGCTTCATGAGCTGTTTCTGTTTTCTATGGCCTAACAAATGCTTAAGAAACAGAAGCATGGTCTAAAAGAGAAACAAAGAAGATAAATGTCTGAATTTCTGATGTACTTCTTCAATATTTCTCAAATCTAAAATATAAATCTTCTTCAAGGTAGGACGCTTCATACTTATAAGACTAAAGTTTTTTGATGTTTTTTTCTCCAGTTTTGAATAGAAACGCTGGCATCTTGTTTTCCTTTATGTCCTCAAGCTTCTGAAAGCAGTTTACATTTGGAACTGTAAAATGGCAAATACTGATGAAACAAACGGGAGAGAGGATTTGGAGGCTCCAGAGGAAGAGCTGGATGATGAACAGCAAGCTTTGCTGCATTTCAGTAAACATGAAGAAAATCGGCGCGCGCAACCATGGGAGCAATGGACCTTCCGAGAAAAGGCAAACTATTATATGGATCGTATCTTCCTTGTCTTTTTAATCATCTTTGTGATGATTTTGCTAATCGAATGTTTGTATAAAATTTGGTATGTGTCAAATGGTAAGAAGATAGCAGAGTTTGTGTCAGACTCTGTCGTGTTTCTGATCAACTGGCTCTTTACTCAGGAGAGACAGGAGGAACTGGTTGAATTGTAGAATGTGAATAAAGGTGTTCACACCATTCCTTTTACACTTTTTGTATTTCATGGGATATTTATGAAATAGTGGAAACTGTTACATAAACAGTTTCTACAGGACTGTAGTTTGTCTACAGGAACTATAGCTACACAATAAAAAAAAATTTGTAACTTTGTGTATGGGTTTAACTGACTTATGTGCTCTGGCCTCTTGCTGCATTGTCAGAACAATCTGATACCAGCAAATTGCTAAAAACATGAAGAAATGCTTGAAAATAGGATTTAACGGGACAATTTAACATATTAGGTTATGTAGAAATCCAATATTTAAAATGAACAGATCTTAGTTGGCAAAATGAATGCCCAGAAATAGAATGGTTCTGCAGTTGCACTAGAAAAATGAGAACAAGTTCCTGTTTTTTGTTTTAGTTTTTATTTTAATCTGTACCGAATTTTACAGAAAAAAATAAAAAAATAAACGGTTGAATATATTTGCGAGATTACTATGGTTTTACATATTTAATCCTAAATTAAATTAAAACAAATCTGTAATCAGAATATATTTTTTATTAACAAAAAATACCCCCAAAAGCTTTTATGATGTAAACAAAGAATTTTTTTTTGTAAACAAAGAAGAGCGCAGAGCTAAGTAGGTTTTGACGTAATTTGTCTGGCATACAAACCAGCCAATGAGAATGGCATATCAGTCCTTTTCAACTTCCGGGACCACCTCCCATCCTCTTCCGGATTGTTTAGCGTGACCTACGTTTCGTGTCTATTTAGACTTAAAAGTAAGTCAAAATTTACACCTTTTATACCATGTTGTGTTGACCACTTTTCTGTATTACCCTATATTAATAAAGTACACACTTATATTTTGTGCTTAAATCGTCTATGTCTCCTGCTACGCAGTTACAAATAGAAAGTAGTTGGAAAACATGGCCACATGCTGCTCCCTGTGCTAGCTATGATATATACTATAAATGACACGGTTTAACTCTGATAAATAACGTAGATAGGTAGACTGAGGCTGCATAAAACAAAATCCAACACTGTGACCGTTTATCTGGTCATGTGTGATATCTGTTGACTCTTTGAGTACATGAAAAACAAAAGCTAAATTTAGCAACCCTAAAATGAAATCCCCTTCCTCGTGTTTCAACATGATCATGATTACATCTGTACTAGACTCGGACACTGTGTGCATTTTTAAGAGGCTTAATTTCACGTTTAAGCTCTGAAAACTTATTTTTCTTCCTTAACTTCTTCCTGGACTTTTTTAGGTAAAAGTTTGAGCAAAATTGGATAAAATTTTAAAGATAATTATAAAAACTTTAAACTATTGATACACCTTACTTATGTATGTGGGTTAAAAGTGTTAGCACCTCAAAATACTTAATTCTTGGTAGGTAGAAAGTGGTTTATTTAGATGTACGAAGCATTTGTAGGAAAATACTAACTGGGGACACAAGTACAAAACGGAGGTACAAAGAGTCTAGAGCACAAAATAACAATGTTTTCTGACTAATTGCCAACATAATGCTAATTAAGTAGAAAATGATGTCACCAATGTGACTTAACTTTCTTGCTGATTTGCCAAGCACAACAAAGTTGTTGGGATTCATTTTTAATTTGCTATAAAAGTAAAATGTTTTTATTCTGTTAGTATAAGATTTGCCTCTGCAAAAGTCTTTGGTATGATTTTTATTTTTTTTTTTAAGTTTGACAGGTGCAATTTTTGAAATTCTGCAGTTGTAAATTGCACTACTTGCAAACCAATAGTGTTTTACATGTGTTGGGATTCTTTTCATTTCAAATGAATCTCACAAGTTCTAAAACATTATTTCTTGTGGTGTTTGAGCTTGCATGCTTTATGGATAGCTTGGCAAGGCTCGCTCATTTGCCATGTTATTTCCAGAATGCGTTACGTGGCCGCTTACCTGCTCGCTGTTCTCGGTGGGAACACCAAGCCCTCCGCAAAGGACATCAAAGAGATCCTGAGCAGCGTGGGAATTGAGGCCGATGATGAACGCCTGAATAAAGTATGTAATATAATGATTGTGAAGTTCTGTTCGTAGATGCCATGTAGTAAAAATCTTACTCATTCATCAGGTAATTAGTGAACTGAATGGAAAAGACATCAACGAAGTCATGAATTCAGGTAAGGACTCTATAATTTACCGTATTTCCCAGACTATAGAGCGCACCTCACTATAAGTTGCGCCCACAAAGTTTAAAAAAAACAAAAAAAACCTGGAAATGTACGTATCTAAGCCGCTGCTATCTCCGCCGCTCTCAGTTTTCCACAAGGACGCAGCAGAGTGCTGCGTCATTAATAAATCTCTTAAGGACGTGCGGCGGCTATCGATCTGTACTGGCAGATCGATAGCCTTCAGCTTAAAAACGGCATCATATGATCTTCTTTGTGTTGTTTCCATAATGAGGGGGTATGAGTTTGAAAGCATTTCTCTGTTGAGAAGAAGCATGTGTTTGTTCTAAATGAAAATCACCACTTTCTTTGATTTCCAATTTTGACTTCCAATGATTCACTTCCTGCTAAAGAGCCCCGTGGCGGTTGAAGAAAAATCCACAGAAAAGCCGCACCGGGCTATGAGCCGCATGGTTCAAAGCGTGGGAAAAAGTAGTGGCTTATAGTCTGAAAAATGTGGTACATAACTTTACAGTTTATGATACAGACGAAAGTTTACCAACCTTTTGTCCTTCTATTTCTAGGCATCTCCAAGTTAGCCTCTGTACCAGCAGGTGGTGCTGTAGCAGCACCGGCGGCAGCTGCTGGTAGTGGGGCCGCTGGAACTGGGGCTGCACCTGCTGCTGGTATGTCTATATCTTTGTACACAAGTTAACATGAAGCTACATAAAAAATATTTTTTAAATGTAAACTCTGTTTTTTTTTTTTTTAGTATTTTTTGTGACATCTGTATAGTTTTGCCTACATTAAACTGCTGGTTTTACATTCTTTTCCAGCGGAAGAGAAAAAAGAAGAGAAGAAAGAGGAATCTGAAGAGTCAGACGAAGATATGGGCTTTGGACTCTTTGATTAATTGTCCTTCTCAGTGTATAAAAAGCAATAAAAATGTAAAAGGTTTACACAGATATCTGACTATTTGTCTTTGTGTTTTTAAAATATATATATTTTTAGGTTTCATTATGGCAGTTTTTCATGTCTGATTATTCGTGTAGAACAAGCATTAAACAATCCCATCAATGCATGTGGTCATAGTCAATTTGTGAGACCACAAAAACAAAAAAACTAGTTTGAAGAGACAAAAACAAATGTCAAAACACAAGGTCAATGTATATAAATATTCATTCTATATGCATCAACATAAAACTAAAATTTGTGAAGTTTTGACTACACAAATTTTAAATTGTGGCTAGATTTAATTTATGTTTCCAGTCATGTCATAACTGGAAACCCTTCAAACCAGTCTTACAACATTAAAATAGAAGTGGTTGCTTTTGTTCTCTAGTCTAAATGAAGAAAAATTGTGAAATTCCCAATGCCCACAAAGAGTATTTCTCACGTTAAAGGTATTACAAAGGCAAAACGATTCAAACCAAAGTATGATTTCATAAGTTTTCACATTGTCTAGGGCTTGAGGTCTGACTGATTCAAAGTTCTAACTAATTCTATGTTAAAACTACTGTTTGCAACCAGAACCCATGTTTTTTCTTTGTGGTGTAGCTTTAGCATGTGAGTCAGCATCTTGACAACTCATCTTTGAGAACTGATTTCGCAATCGGGCATAATCTTGATTGAGCAAGTAGTTAACATATCACTGAACATGTCACTTGAGCAATATTTGAATATATGTTTTCACCTGCCAATTTTTATGTGTTGCCTGTGTATTACCCAATTGATGATAAAAATTATTATTAATGTGGAAATATTTTTCGAAACCCAGATTTTTAAGTCAAATTATAACTTAGCTTTGCATCACATTTAGCGTGTTATTGTGATTCTTGTCATACCTAAGTGAATTATGCTCCTTGTATGAGCAGGTAACATGATCTCCACTTGTCCGTGCCATTTTCTCTGTATGCAAGTTCATTTGTTGCATGGCAGTGCACTGGATGTAGTAATTTTCCCCTGAGTGATCATTATTTCTGGTAGGTTATGCACAGTCTCATGCTGCAGCAGAAAGCCATCATGCTCACTTTAGTCATAATAGCTGACAGACATAATATACCATCTTGTAATTACAAGTTAGCTTGTAGTCTTGTGACCTGTTACTGGTTATCTGCAAATGAACTTATCTATACACCTGTTGGACTCATGACCCCAGTTTGATCCATGCTTGAGTTGTGAAAGTACATAAAATCCATTTCAATGCAAATAAAAACTATTCCAATGAGTTCATCCTTTCCTGGAAACAAGTCCAAGCAGCTCTCCAGGTGTATCAACAGTTTGACTCATTCAGATAAACTTCATTCTCCCCACACAAAGGAAAAGAAGTAGTACACCTCACGTAATGCTTTTCTTCACTTATGAGAACTAGTTCTTTCTTTTTGACAAGCTGTACTTCACTTCTAGTTTGTTTCCTGCTTATATGTCAGTGAAGTGCCAACCATGTTAAGAAGCATATATATGTTTATTAAAAAATAAAACTCATTTCAGTATTTAACAAGAATTGACATGAATGCCAGCATTCATAACAAAAAGTCACAGTTTTGGTACACACAGTACAGATTTAACAAGAGCTCAGAGTTACTCATACAGAAGAAAATATTGCACTGTTTTTTCTTATTGTTACAAATCAACAAAATTTCAAATTTGGCAAAAAAGCCTTGCATTGTAGTGTCTTAGAGAAGCACCTAAATATGAATCTAACAAAGTGCTATCATAGTTCAGTACTTTTTGGTGGCTGGTTCACTAAGATTGGGTTTAGGGCCATTGGCGTGTCAAGTGACAGCTTTCTGAGAAAACATCCTGCTGTGTCACATTTTCAGAGGTTTTCAGTCACAGCTTAGTAAACTCTTTCAAGCACATGTTAAATAACTTAAGTTTTCAGACAGTGTTCATAAAGTGGAGTTTGTGCAGATCTGTAGTCACATCTGTGGAGATGTGGATAGTTGGGCAGATCTCAGTTTCATTTGCCTGTTAGAGGAACATTGTCTACATCATCGCTGTCAGACCAGGGGTGGTCTGTGCATGCCTGAAAGAAGCAAGAAAAGATATTAAAACAAAATTTTCCATTTTTGCATTTGTACTTTGCAGTTAGGTGTCGCCTGACTTCTGCTATCAAGTTATAGTGAGGTTTTAAACAGCTAAGGTTTCAAACTGGAAATGAATATCCGTCATACTTTTTATAGGGTTTAAAGTTTTACACGTTTACCTACACCTTTAACTTGCTTGCAAAAAAGACAGATTAGGCTGTTCTTTTAAAATTCTCCTAAATTATTTAACTTGCACTAAAGTTGCCTCTTAAATCAGAATATCAGATTTAGTCAAAAAGTTTAATATTTTCACTATTTCTGCACACTTCCTTACTTAGTGGTTTTGTTTGAAATTAAGTTTTCTAAGAAATTTAATTTGGGGTTTTTGTTAGGTTTAAGCATAATCCTCTAAATTAACAGACTGACATTTCTATTCATGTAAGTAATGAATCTATATTAGTTTCACATGTTGAAATTGAACTTGAGAAATTAGCTTTTTAATTCCAAAAATTAGATACTTCTTGGCAGACGTATCTAATTTTTGTTTTAAGTCCATTTCTCAAAAAATGAATAGGTGTAACCAACATTATTCCTTACTGTAATCAGTATGTTGTGCCAATAAGACAATAGTAATATAGATTATTTTGTTTCAAAAAAAGGTAATTAGATTATGTTAGATTTCTCTAATAATTTGCTTGTGTAGACATTGTGATCCTAAGTATTTGTACCATTTTCACAATAGAAACAACCTTTCTGTACAGTTTGTAGCTTGACATTCCTTATGCTTGAAAACTATCAAAATTAAAGAAATTTGTCTTCAGTAAACATGGAATCCATTCTTTAGCATTCTCACCTGTCTGTATTCAAATCGGTCCAGCAGATAACGGTTCCCGAGACAAGTGATGTGACCAACGTTCTGTTTGGAAAGCCCAGCTACCCTGGCCGTGAAGTCAAGGGTGAAAGCCAGTTTGACCAGCTCGGGTGCTGTAGGTAGCACAGTGGGGGGCTTGTGGGCTGGCATTGCCTCTTTCTCCAGGTAAGCATCTGCCATCTTCTGGAAGGAGGAGTAAGACATGCGCTGGAAAAAGCTGCTCAGCGTGGGGTTATCTTTCAGCTGAAGGAGATAAGGACAATAGAGCTATCAGGAGTGAAAGTAAGTTTTGACCTACTTGAGATAACGCAGCAAAGACAATCCTTTTACTGTAATCCAAAGTGATTCTGTAAATGTGGTTAATGATTACTTGGAAGCTGTTAGGTAGCTGATTCACTGCAATATTTTCTCATTGTACTGTGTGCACTTTAAGGAGCAAGAAAATATTAAAAGTCTACAAATACTCAACAGCTTAACTAAAA